>JAIKVH010000318.1:0-15980 GCA_024679275.1 Phytophthora niederhauseri
CAGCGGCCGCCCGCCGTGTCGGCCGCCGAGTCGGTCGACGTGGAGGACGTGGAGGGCGACATGACGTCGTTCTACGGCGCGCAGTTCGCGCCGCAGCCCGAGGCCACGCACTACCGGCTGCCGGCCAAGTCGGTGGGCCAGCAGCGCTTCCAGGACATGCCCATCGGCCTCGTGGCCGACCAGGGCGTGGCCGCCAAGCGCGTGCTCATCCGCCGCATCCACCAGGAGTCCATGACGCAGCTGGCCATGCGCTGCCAGGCCGTGCTCGTGCGCGGCGCCTCGGGCAACTACTACGTGTACCACCTCGAGATCACGAGCGACTACTACAAGCAGAAGTGGGTCGTGTGCAAGCGCTACTCCGAGTTCTACCGCCTGCGCAAACGGCTGCTCGCGCGGCTCGCGGCGCACAAGAAGCACCGCGGCTGCTCCGTGTGCGGCGCCGTGCGCGACCAGCTCAAGGACGTGGGCTTCCCTCGTCGCATCGTCATGTTCAAGGACCCGTCGGCGCTCGTGGGGCGCCGCACCGCCGGACTCGAGGAGTTCATCATCGCCCTGTGCGAGTACCTGGCCGCCGAGCAGGAGGTGGAGGCCTGCAGCGAGATCGCGTCCACACGGTTCATGGTCAAGGAGTTCCTGCAGTTCCCGATCGAGCACGAGCAGCAGCACGTGCGATCCATCCGCCAGCTCAAGTACGTGGACCCGCGCGACGTGCAGGTGGACTCGGACTCGTGTCCGATCTGCCTCTGCGAGTGGGCCGAGCTGGACGGCAACCAGCTCGTGCTCTCTCCGTGCGGACACTTCTTCCACGAGCACTGCATCAACGAATGGTACCGCACCCGCTTCGACTGCCCCATTTGCCGCACCATCTCGGGCGAGGAGGAGAACAACAAAGTACCGCACCCGCTTCGACTGCCCCATTTGCCGCACCATCTCGGGCGAGGAGGAGAACAACAACAATTACCACTACTGACGCAGCCAGGCAGATGAAGACTGAATGTGCACGTGCACCACCACAACCCAAGGAAGGCGAGGCGTGGCGCTGCAACGAAATATATAGTTATGCTTGAAATCGTGTTGTAACATGTGAGTTCCAAGCTCTTCTAGTGCTCTAAGAGTGGTTTGTCTACTGCTCCGTCGACGAGAAGCGCTGCACGTCGAAGCCCTTGTCCGAGAACTCGTGCAGGTCGTCGCCGTCTTTGCCGATGATGACGGTGCGCTTCTCGGGCGCGTCCTCGCTGAAGTACTTGCGCGCGACGTCCACGAGGTCCTGGCGCTTCAACGAGAGGTACTGCTCGCGACGGCTCTGGCGCATGCCATTCGTGATGCCGCGAAGGAAGCTCATACGGCCCTTCATGGACGGCGTCTTGGGCGCATCAACGCTAGCGAACACCGACAGCAGCGCTTCCTGAAGATCCCGATCCGAGAACTCTCCACTGGCCGCCCACTGACGAGCGCCAGCGTAGGCGTTGAGCGTCTTGAATGTGTTGGGGTCGTAGTGAGAGCTCATCGAGAAGGAGCCCTCGTTCTGCGAGACGCCCGAGCCGTAAGCTCCACCTTGTTCGCGCACCTGCTGATGCAGGTAGCACGACGACATGATCTGAGCCAAGACGGTAAGCGGCACGTGATCCTCGTGCGTGAACGACACCGACGGCTGCGTCTCCACCACGAAGTTCACGGACACTGGGAACGCAAAGTAGTTCTTGGGCGACACAACGGGCAGCTTCAGCTCCTCCTTCGCAAGCGCGAGAGACGAAGCGTCTGGCAGCGACCAAGACCCCGCCAGCGGCTCCAGCAGCTTGGACTTGAGGGATTGCTCCACTTGAGACCGCAGCTTGTCCTCCGTAACGACAGAGAGGCGAAGGTTGTCGGGCGAAAACACCACGCGCGCAATATCCTGCAGCACACGAGCAATCTGACGCAGCTCGTCGTCAGAGCACTGCGCCCACTTCTGGAGCTGCTCGATTTGCGTGAGGCCACTGTACAGCTCGTCGTACACGCCAGCAAGCCCACTTCTGGAGCTGCTCGATTTGCGTGAGGCCACTGTACAGCTCGTCGTACACGCCAGCAGGTGTGAGGCCGACACGCGAGCGCGTGCCAGCAAGCCCGGCACCTGAAGAAGAAATGCTGCTACTAGCAGTAGAAGCGCTGCTCTGCAAGATGAGACGCAGCTGACGCAGATTCTCCTCGCTCAGGAACTGGGTGTCAGTCAGAAGCTCGTGTAGCAAGCTCAGCGTTTCGTCCACCTTGTGCGGCAGACACATCGTGCCCAGGAGCATCGACTGCTTGCTGGGCTCGCCATGCACGTCTGTTAGCGATGGCGCCGTCATAGCCGAGCACGACACACCGCCACTGCAATTCGCAATCACCGTGGGAAGCTCGTCGTACGCGTAGCGCGACGTACCCAGGGATCCGAACACCGTCGTGAACACGTTCATGTACTGGTGGTACGCCTGAGGAAGCGCCGACATGTCGAAGAGGAGACGCAAGTACGAAATCTCGTTAGTGGACGGCACGCGCACGAACTCTGCGGACGTCGAGTTGAGCTGCGTCTTGTCGATGTGGTCGAAGTTGCCTTCCTCGACCCTTGGAATGTCGTCCAGGGTCAGCGTGGGAAGGCATTCCACAGGCTGCTCCTTTTGCTGGTGACGCTCGAGCTTCTCGGTCGTGCGGGCGATGCGATCCAGATCCGCGTTGGACTGGTCAATGAGCTTAGCGGCCAGATTCTCGCGTTCGCGACGTTCTTGATCACGGACAAAGTCTTCGGAAGGCAGCATCAGCATCTGAACCTCGCGCAGGTCATCGCGCATGAGGTAGTCGCGAACGTAGCTCTCCAGGAACTTCGGGTCCCCCCGGACAAAGTCTTCGGAAGGCAGCATCAGCATCTGAACCTCGCGCAGGTCATCGCGCATGAGGAAGTCGCGAACGTAGCTCTCCAGGAACTTCGGGTCCCGCGCCATCTCTTCGTTCAAGCGTTCCAGCAGCGGGTTTAGCTGCAGGTTCTTGATCAGATCTCCGCCATGAGCCCAAACCGAGCTGATACCGTGCATCATTTGAAGGCCAAAGTTGCCGGTGACATGCTTGAGGCTCAACTCCAACTGGTGGAGCAGTCCAGCCACGCGCTCCTTGTCGAAGCCCTCCGCCACCACCTTCTCCAAAGCATCATGCACGGCCTTGCGAATGGCCGGCACAGCGGCTTCTCCGCCTTCAATTCCCTCAACACCGACACCGAAAGTAGGGTAGTACGTCGATGTATCAAAGCCCGTGCCCACAGAGAAATCCTGCGCGAGATTAGAGTCGATCAGCGCCTTGAACAGAGGAGACGCCGGGCCGTTCGTAAGCAAGTAGCCCACAATGCGCAGCACGAAGGTCGGGAACGGATCCGTGGAGCTGACGTCCACGAACTTGCTCATGCAGAACTTGGTGTTCGGGTCGGCCGCCTCGCCGCTCATGTTGCTGCTGGGGCCCCGGATGACGATGAGCTCTGGGTCTTCCTTCATCTTCCTAAGCACACTGAAGCCTTCCGTGTTCACGCGCGTGGCCGCCGAGTCCGCGCGGTACTCGAAGTTGTTGAGGATCTCCTGGTCCAGATACGCGAGGTGGTCCGTGAGCGGCAAGTCTCCGTAAGAGTAGAAGCAGCAGTTGGACGGGTGGTAGTTCTTGGCGTGGAAGACGCGCAGCTGCTCGTACGTCAGCGACGGGATGTGCTTGGGGTCGCCGCCGCTCACGTGCTCGTAGATGGTGCCGCGCATGAGCTCCTGCTGCAGCCTCGTGCCGAAGAGGTTGTTGCTGTCGGAGAGCACGCCCTTCATCTCGTTGAGCACGACGCCCTTGTAGATGAGCTCGCCCTCGCCGTCCTTCTCCTCGTTGATCTCGAGCCGGTGGCCCTCCTGCAGGAAGTCGAGCTTGCTCAGGTTGGGGAAGAAGGCCGCGTCCAGGTACACGCTCATGAGGTTGCGCCAGTCCTTGGCGTTGGTCGTGGAGAACGGGTACATGGTGTGGTCCGAGCCCGTGAGCGCGTTCATGTACGTGTTGAGGCTGCGCTTGATCATGTTGAAGAACGGGTCTCGCACGGGGAAGCGCTTGGAGCCGCACAGCGCCGTGTGCTCCAGAATGTGCGCCACGCCCGTCGAGTCGCTGGGCGGCGTGCGGAACATGACGGCGAAGACGTTGTTCGGGTCCTTGGCGTCCAGGTGTAGGTACTTGGCCTGCGTGCGCTCGTGGCGCAGCTCCAGCGCGTCCACGCCGTACTCGGGCACAGAGGCCACCCGCTCCAGCGTAAAGTTGTGGTACGTCTCGCCCACCTGCAGAGCCTTGCAGCCGTCGCCGCGCTCCAGAATCGGCACGGACGAGAGGCTGCGGCTGATACCGTGGTGGTGGAGGCGCTGGGCGCGAGCCCGCGCGGGTCCCGGCGAAGCGGCCAGCACGTGACGCAGCATGAGGTCAAGTCGAGCTTTGCGGCTCAAGTGTAAGTCGATCACACCCAACAAAACTTGCTAAACTGAATAGGATACACACCGGTAGTACCGGTTAGATGGTGTATCGTACACCATGCACATCAAGCAAGTTGAAGTGGCTTTGCTCGACGGCGATGCAGGAAGTTCGCCAGCAAGTTGACCCGGACGGCGATGGCTCGGGTCAGTGTCGACGCGTCAGAATTTGCTTCCACACTGCGACGTCTTTGCAGTCGGAAGCCAACGGTCCCAACCGTACCCGGTACAGTCCTCCACCGTTCCACCGTTCCTACTCGTGACATTACAGTCGGAAGCGCAGCGTCGGAAGCGTCGGAACGGACGGCGATGGCTCGGGTCAGTGTCGACGCGTCAGAATTTGCTTCCACACTGCGACGTCTTTGCAGTCGGAAGCGCAGCGTCGGAAGCGTCGGAACGCGCAAGCTACCAAAACGAAAGATAAGACGCGTTTTATTTTAGCGAGCGGTCCATGGCGCTGCGTCTTCGTCTTCGAACGCCGCCTAAAGACACACACGAATTAGCTACGTCGCTAGATCGACTGCTCAACCTGCCAACTTGGCAGTGCCAAGACACATATTATTGACACTGCTGCAAAACATGGCTTGCACCATGCCACTGCGCTCGGCGCTGACGCTGACGATGTTGCTGCTGCTCCACGGTCTGCTGCCGTCCGTGGAGAGCTACTCGAACCCGTGCGAAGGCTACTGCAACGACAAAGACTCGCCCGTGTGCGGCACGAATGGTGTCACATACCGCAACTTCTGTTTGTACATGAACGCCGCCTGCCGCGACAAAACGCTCTCGCTCAAGTCCACGGATGCGTGCAACGGATGCGTGCGAAGGCTACGTCCCCGAGTCCAAGAGCAGCCCCAGCCTGTTCGGCACCGTCACATCGACCTCCACCTCCAAGTATTCCTGCGACAACACCTGCAACAACGAGCGGCTCCAGGTGTGCGCTTCGGACGACGTGACGTACACGAACCCGTGCCAATTCAATGCAGCCAGGTGCAAGGCCGGCGGGAACCTCTGGGTAGTCGACTACAAGTCGTGCTCGCAGATCAGCACGTTACGTCGGACTTGTGGCCTCGGCACACTCTGCAAGAGCTCGCAGAAGTGCATGATGGAGCTGGAGTCCGACACCGACAAGTTCTGCGCCAATACGTGCGCCAACGTGAGCTGCAGCAAGGGCCAAGTCTGCAAGCTGCTGCGCTCCAAGTGCGCCACGGAGCCGTGCCCGCCGCAACCAACGTGCGTACAACCAGTCACGTAGACAGCAGCAGTTCGGCAAGAACTCTTGTACCATTTTTGAGGCCTCGGGTAGCTGTCAAAGCCACCGTAGCAACTACAACTACAATTACAACGATAAATCAACTTCGAAATCCTGCTCCGTTGGGGGCCTTACCCCTGCTCTCGCCGACAGTGAAGGCAACAGCGTCCAGGTGCTGTCGCTGCGCGTTCTCGTGCGTGACGTACACTGTAGAGAGTGAAGGCAACAGCGTCCAGGTGCTGTCGCTGCGCGTTCTCGTGCGTGACGTACACTGTAGAGGCTCTGCAGTGTACTCTACTAGAGCTGATGAGCATTTTTTCGGTCAAAGTTTGACTCGACTCGCCTCTGCGGTCATCTCCAGCTCATCGTGGTGTGACCACCTGGCTCGGTGAGCCGCTCACCGAGACGCCTGCTTCTCGGGATCCAGCAGGCTGGTCCGCCCGCGCCATGGCTTGTCAAGAAGAGACGTGGGTTCATGCAGAGACGGCGGTCTCCACTGCATAGGGAGTCTTTCGCGTCCCGTCCCGGTGCGAATGAACGTATCCTCGGATGTGCGCGTTGCCACCGCGCGCCCACCTGGCGAATTTGGCGCCGTGATAAGGGCGACTTAACGCAAATTTCTCCCCGGATGGGGCTGCCGTGGTGGCGACTGGGTGGGCTCCGCGCCAATGGGGGACAGTCCACATCTCGATAGGCGAAGGATAGCGCACAATACAGTAGACGCAATGCGGAGACTTGCGCTGGCGCTTGGAGCGCTGGCAGCGACCTCGCAGGCCGTCGAGGTGAGCGTCTGCGGCGACGCCACGTACGACTTGCCCGAGGACCGAGGGGTGGTCTGCGCGTCGGCCGATCCGATCCCCCCGGGCACGGCGTGTCCGCTGAAGGGCGACAAGGCGAGCGCCGACTGCTTCGAGAACCTGCCGTCGTACGCTAGCGGTGCCTGCGTAGCGTCCGAAGACGCAGTGTGCGCTTTGGTGACGGACTCGACATGGGGCTGCGTGCTTCCGTCCGTGGGGTGCGGGGGGAAGACGCTTACGACGGCTGCCCCGGAAGCTCAAGAGAAGGTGTGCGAGACCTGGGACTACGACGAAGACGAATCGGCGGCGGGTGTCGACATGGACGCACTGTTTGACGGGAACGAGGACTACGATGAGAGCTGGTTCGTGGAGGTGATTAAAGTGACGGAATTATTCGCGTGCGGTGTGGACAAGCCCACGCCAGCGCCAACGACAGAACCCACGCCGGCACCGACCTCAGACGCAGACACGTCGAGTTTCGATGATACCCCAGCGCAGGCAGGCAGCACGGACGCATCGGCGTCGGCATCGGAGCCGACACCAGCGCCATCGGATGCCACAGACGCGTCTTCAGCCGATACAGCCGATTCGTCTACATCTGACGCAACCCCAGCGCCAACAGACACTACGGAACTATCAGACAGCGCCGAGAGCTCGTCGGTTGATACAACTGAGTCGTCGGCAGCATCGTCAACGCCAGCACCGACAGACACTACGGACTCATCCGAGTCAAACCCAACGCAATCGGACATCGAAGAAGGCTCGGAAACCGACACCTCAGCATCATCGGCAATATTGCCAGCGCCGGCGCCGACAGACTTGTCGGAATCGAAGACTACACAGTCGGACAGCGCCGCGAGTTCGTCATCCGATACAACAGAATCGTCGCCAACGCCAGTACCGACAGACACTACGGACGCATCAGAGTCAAACCCAACGCAATCGGACATCGAAGAGAGCTCGGAAACCGACACCTCCGAGTCCTCGGCAGCATCGCCAACGCCAGCGCCGACCGACACTGAGGATGTATCGGAATCAAACCCTACGCAGTCGGACATTGAAGATGGCTCGGTATCTGACACAGCAGATTCATCGGAGGCGGCGCCCACACCAGCGCCGACATCAGATTCGGGGGATTCAACTACCGAGCAATCACCGCCAGACGCCACCGATGCGTCAACGCCTGAAGTGACTCCCGCCGCAACAAAATCCGAGGCAAAGCAAGAGGACGCGGGATCGGTTGACTCCGAGAACTCTGGCACGGAAGAGGTGGCAGGCGACGCAAGCACTCCAACAAAGAAGTCAACGACCTTCACTGATGTCCTGTTGTTATCGGAGCCGTCGAATTTCCTGGCTACGCTCAAGCCTGCGGACATACCGGAAGAACCCAAGGTATACGACAAGCCTTCACGAGTCTAAGTGGTACTTCAGTGGAAGTACGAAGGGTTTTGTTCAGATTGGTGTCATTTCTGAGCTTAGAAGAAGGGAAGCCTGAAGCGTGAAGTCATTAAATATTAGCTGGTCTTCCCGGTTGCCGACTTATCGCAAGTGACGTTGTAGGCGACTTCAAGCTTCTTCGTTTTGTCCCTGCACGCCTCGAGTATGAGCTCACACACAGTTGTAGGCGACTTCAAGCTTCTTCGTTTTGTCCCTGCACGCCTCGAGTATGAGCTCACACACGTTGGGGTACTTGTAGCCGTCTGTGCCGCACACGGGGTCGTACTCATCGGGGCAGTACATGATCTCGCAGTCGAAACGGTGCGCGTCGCTGAGCTTGGGGGCTCCACAGGCTAGGAGGCCGAGCACGAGCAGGCAGTGGAGTTGCATCTTGGAAACTGTAGCGGAGCGAGATGGCGAATGGCCCGAGATAGAGCGATGTCCTGCGCATCAATTGGCCGGTCAACTGCAACGTGTAGCCATTTTTAGGCGTACAGTCCCACCACCGAATGCCTCTTCAGCTGGTCTTCTGTCACCGAACGTATCTTGTGAAAGGGCGTTATCCTTGTCAAGCCTATTGCGATCTTCCTGCAGCCACCATTTCGTCCCTTGCAGCTTCCTGGCCAACGTGGCTTGTCATCGGCTCCAGCCCTCCGCTCTCATGGCTAAGCTAATCCCCGGCCGCTATGGTCGGGCGCGAGGTGTTGCATTGCTCTGCTTCGTGTGCCTCGCCCTTGCTGCTCTTCATCAGGCGGGAGGTGGACTTGCGCACGCGATTGAGTTGAAGGGGACGCACTGCCCAGGCGAAGGAAGTCAGTGCTCGCACCACGGCACATGCGCGATCAATCGACACGGAGAGCACGTGTGCAATTGCCAGTGGGGATACAACTCGCCGGACTGCTCAAGGAGTGCGTGCAGCTGGTAATTGCTGCGAACCATTTGCTGGTCTGCTAAGGGTGTTTGTCTTGCCTGATCTTGCAGAGATGTGCCCGCATGGATCGAACCCCACGTCGTCCCAGCAGAACGACAAGAAGATGCGGCTGCGCATCACGACCACTGGCGGTGCTGAAGCTACCGGCGGGGCTCTGACGTTGACGTTCCCAGCGCATACGGTCGAGTTTGACATGCCACTTAGGTGTCGAGTGACGTTTGCACCTCCATTTTCCGCCGTTTCCAAAACCTCGGAGACCTGGTAAGTGACATAGCTGTTTTTCCCCTCTTCATGTTATCGATACTAACCCTTGTTTTCTTCTTGCAGACGTGTGAACGAGTTGCTTTGGAGACGTCTTCTGCGGCAACGTTCGAGATCACACTGCGCACGTTCCCAACCTTCCCCATCATGAACAACCTGTATTACCACGATGGCAACCCACCAGCGTCCGAGTTCCGGTGCGACGCAGCCAATGTTCAGCTTTCGTCGCCCTCAGGCTCAGTGCAGTGCGTGTTCGAAAGTATCACGGATTCGGATGTGAAGTCCTACCAAGAGTGCAGTGGGCACGGCGATTGCAACACTGACACAGGGATCTGTGCGTGTCACGAGGGGTTTTACGGAGATCACTGCGGCAACAACAAGGATGATGAAGACGTGCTGGTTGGGCCGGCACTGGGACCGTTTTTCAAGGGGAACGTACTGCGTTTGTCGGCAACGCGCGGGTTGTCGTCCGAGTTTCACTTCATGCGAGCTGACGCCGGCGGTCAAGCTTTGTTTACGATGAACGGCCGCGGAGACACTACATGGCACCACGGTTCACTCCAACTGCGCGAAGGAAGTCTGTACATGAGCGGTGGGGGAGTCTTTCAGATGCAAAAAGATGGCTCCTTCGAGATGAAAGATGGACGCGCACGGCTGGAAGATACGCCGCTTCATTTGCAGCTACAAGGCGCCACTGACTCCTCTGGTGCCGCTCTGCTTAACATCGAGAGACTTAGTCCTGCATCTACCTCGGAGTTGTCGACGTTGCCAGATTTCCTCCGCATCTCACAACCTAAGGGTCCCATTTTGCGAGTGAACGGCGCAGGCCAGACTGTCATCTACGGCGGCGGCCTAGAGATCCTGAAAGGTGGGCTGAGGCTGGAACGTGGCGGTATTCAGGTGCTTTCTGACGGAATCAAGGTCATGAGTGGGGGGCTTGATGTGCAAAGTGGAAACTTGGCTGTACGCTCTGGCACGCTGAGTCTTAAGAACGGCCAGACAACTCTAGCTGCGCCCTCTGGCCCTGTGCTGTTACTGCAGCGCGACAACAATGAAGGTGCATCGCCGTCTAGCCCGTTGATTGAAGCGAGGGGAAGCAGAAGCAGCGACAGCAAGGTCTTTGAAGTCCAGGACACGGGCGCTACATTCATCCATGGTGGTGGACTGCACGTGCTTGCAGGCGGCGTGACTATCGCATCTGGAGGCCAGACGATCACGTCCGGCGGCTTGCGCGTGGAGGCTGGCGGGGTGCATATCGAATCTGGGAGTCTCACAACAAAGGATGGTTTCGCCATCGAAGACGGCGGGCTTACAGTTCACACGGACGAAGTGAACGGCAAGTCACTTGAAGTGGCTTCGACCAACCCGAACTTTGCAGGGGCGTTGTTGAGCTTTGATGTATCGCGCCAACACCGAGAGAGGCCCCCTTTCCGCCTTATTGAAGCTGTAAAGCCCATTGATCACGGCGACTACGGAGCACAAACGGAGGTCACGTTTTCCGTAGATTCACTAGGCAATTTGGAGGCTCGTGGAGATATCTCGACAACTAGCGGCGGGCGGATTATTGCCAACGGTGCGCTTGTCTCGCAGGCCCAGGCCGTGTTTTCAAGTGTACAACTTCGCGCTTCGGAGCACCTCGTCATTCCTAGCACAAACAGCTACGTTCAGATCACAAGCGACGGTGTTTCATCCCCCAACACCGCCCGAATTGACCGTGAACATGCGTATGCTGGCCAACTTCTGGTCATCCAGAACGACGACGAGCAACCTTTAGGTGGCGATCTCAACGTAGCGGCCGGCGCAGCAGCGATATTCGTCTTCGATGGCGGTGTATGGCGTCCGTTGACTGCTGCAGCCTTTGATACTTCGTCGCTCACGGGGGTGAAAACCTTTGAGGCTGCGAATGACCTCAACCTAGGCGAGGTCACGCTGTCGGTGCAGTCTGTTCAA
Organism: Phytophthora niederhauseri; assembly: GCA_024679275.1. Classification (NCBI taxonomy): domain Eukaryota; phylum Oomycota; class Peronosporomycetes; order Peronosporales; family Peronosporaceae; genus Phytophthora; species Phytophthora niederhauseri. Next base: position 11,113 of record JAIKVH010000318.1, read on the forward strand.
GTCGCTGGTCAACGCGCCGGGTTCGTCGCCGTGTACGGCAAGGGAGGTGTTCTGGAGCAGCACGACAGTCTCCGCTTCGAAGCTGCTTCAGGCACGCTCACTGCCGAGAGAATCGAGGCTCAGCGCATGCGCGGCTCCATCGACATGAGCGAGAGCGAACTGCGCGGCGTCGATATTATCGGCGGCCACATCAGCAACGTCAACATGACAGCTATCGAGATGGTCGAAGTGCAGGGCGAGCTATTCGTCGAGGACGAGGCCTTTTTCGGGGCCAGTGTGACCGTGGACGGCCAGGTCATGGGCTCAGGGGCCTACGTGGACGCTTCAGACCAGCGCTTCAAGACCAACGTCCACCAGATCTCCAACGCCTCGGAAATCGTCTCGCAGCTCCGTGGAGTTGAGTACGCGTACAACTCGGACGAGTTCCCGAACAAATTCCCGCACGACGGTCGGCGTGAACTGGGATTCATCGCACAGGAAGTTGAGAGAGTCGTGCCCCAAGTTGTGTCCACTGCGTCTGACGGATTCAAGTACGTGGCATACGCGCGGTTGGTTCCCGTCGTCGTCGAAGCTTTGAAGCGGGAGCAGCAACGCGCATATGACAGCGAGACTCGGCTCCAGCAGCTTGAATCCGAGATGGTCGAGCTCAAACGCATGCTCAAGAGCCAACAGGAAATACTTCTGCGAGTGCAGCAACAACTTGAGGACACGACGGACAGTAAAACAGACAAGGAACTGGTGATGCAATAATCATACCGATGTTGCAGCTTAGTCTTGTCCACCTCGGTGGTCATTCCCTCTACTGACTTGACTTACTGTGGCTGCTGCTGCACGGGCGGTGCTTGTAAATATTGGCGCTCGGAGCGGATGTAAAGGACGACACCGAAGTGGTCATTCCCTCTACTTACTGTGGTTGCTGCTGCACGGGCGGTGCTTGTAAATATTGGCGCTCGGAGCGGATGTAAAGGACGACACCGAGGGCGATCGTCAATACAAAGATGAGGAAGTTGTCAGACTGCAAAACCTCGCGCCAGTTACTGAACAAATCTCGCAGCAGCGCCTCTGTGCTCTTGTTGGCGTCACCGGGCCACCACTTTTCCAGCCGAGACAGGAACGACGACTCCGCGTTCGATGTCGCTTCAGCCACGCTGCTAGATACGCCGCCCGACGAAGCAGCGGGGGAAGCAGAAATCTTCTTAGATGGCGGGACATTGCCCACGAGCTCGTCCCACCACCTCTTCCACGCCCGCAGCGATTTATGCGCTCGCAGCTTCCACAGTGCAAGAGTCACCGGCACATTAGCGTCGCTATGTGCTACACGCGCCTTGTCGAAGAAGCGCTTGGCCAGGTAGAAGTCCTGCTCCACGCCAATCCCGTGCTCGTACATGAGCGCCAGGTTAAACATTGCTTGTGCGTTCGAGCGCTTACTTGCGAGAGAATAGTGCGCGCTTGCCTTGACAAAGTCCACGGAGTGGCCGCCTTTTCCATAGTAGTAGTAGTCGCCGATCTTTAGGTTGGCGTCCACATTGCCCTGCTCCGCGGCCAGCCTGTACAGCATGACAGCAGTCGAGGCCACAGTGTCCTCGTCCAGCTCCATTGCCGAGGGCATCAGCGACAACATGGGCGAGAATGGCGACGGCGTCAAGAAGTCGTAATCCAACAAGTACGCGGCGTTGTGCTGGGCGACCTCGTAGCCCTGCTGCGCCATGACAGCGTACTTCATGAAGGCCGCCTCGTAATCCTGGCGCTTGAAGTCTTTGTACGCCTGGGAGAGCACTCGATCCCACTCGCCACGCTCCGCCACCATCTTGAACGACTCGACCGCATTTCTGCAGGATCGAGTAGTGCCAATACCGTGCAGACTCATGTGGCCGAGCTTGTGACTAGAGATCGTGTGGCCCTGGTGAGCTGCGACCTGGAAATATCCGTGAGCGACCTCGTATTCAGGGTGCTCCGAGGCGAGCACTGTGCCCTTTGAGCCTCCGCCCCGCATGTGTAGGACGCCAAGGTTGTAGAACGCCTCCATGCTGCCCTGCTTAGCTGCCGACTTGAAGAGCGCCACCGCCTGCTCCTCGTCCGGTTCCGTGCCTTTCCCCTGCAAATACATGTGCGCCAGCTCGTTCTGCGCTGCAGTGTTGCCCTCATTCACCGCCTCCTGCAGATACTTGAACGCCGTGGCATTGTTCTGCGGGACGCCAATGCCCAGGCTGTAGATGTGTCCGAGGTGGTACGCTCCGCCGCTCGCTCCGAGGTCGTAGGCTTTCTGGAAGAGCGCCGCGGCGCGCTCCAAGTCTTGCGCGAGTCCGCGCGCGCCGTAGTAGTAGAGCGTGGCCAGGTTCAGCGTGGCGTCGGGGTCGCCCTTGTCCGCCGAGAACTGGTAGTAGTCCACAATGGCGCTGTCTCCGGGCAGGTTCTTCTTGTGCTGGGTCTCGGCCAGCGTCTTGAGGCGGCGGTGCGGCAGGTCGTAGATGGCCGGGTGACTCACGTTCTGCTCGCGGCGCGCGACGGCCTCGTTGGCCGCCACTTCGTAGTAGCGCACGGCCGACTCGCACTTCTTGGGGGCGCCGAGACCCAGCAGGTGCTTGTGTCCGAGCGCCATCGCCGCGCCCATGTCCCCGCCCAGCGCCGCGAAGTAGTAGTGCGTCATGGCGCCCGCTTCGTCCAGTGAGAAGCCCCAGAGCCCGTAGCTCTTGGCCACGCCCACGTGGAACTGCGCGCGCGGCGCGCCCAGAGCCGCCGCCTCGGCGTACAGGCTCATGGCCAGCGTGCCGTTCACGCTCGTGTCCAGCGAGCTGTTGCCGTAGAAGTACATGTCGCCCAGCTGCACCAGCGCGTCGCGGCGCTCGGCGCGGGGCACGAGCGGGGACAGCGCGGCGTCGCTCAGGCCGCGCACCGCCGCGTTGTCGGTCTGCACGCGTCGCAGCGCCTCCGCGAGCGGAGACGGCGGCGCAATGGAGTCTGCAGACAGGGGAGAGCGGGGTCAGAGAGAGCGAGAGAGAATGAGCCAGAGGAAGAGGAAGATGGAGATGAAGCGGGGGCTGTACCGGACGCGCGCGCCTCGGAGACGTCGGAGCTCGCCGCGGGGGCGCAGGAGAGCGCGACCGCCAGCACGGCGGCCGCCAGCGCGCGATGGAAGGAGCGGCGCATGCCCGCGAAGAGGAGGAAGAGCGAGGCGGAGGGCAGCTCCCAAGTGCTCTCGCCGACGCCGCGAGTTGGTTTCTGAAGAGCAGGCAGCGACTAAAGCTGATCTCCTCAACGATATCGGTAGTAACAGGTATGCAATTACAGATCCTTAGATAGTCCGAATGGACAGCCCTCTCACTATTGATTGAACCAATACGGAAGGTTATAAATTGATAGAATCTCATGCGTAAATGTGGCCACGTCACTCCCCTTCAAGGCGTCAGCGACATTAGTTCAACTCGACCCACATTCGCTGATGCAAAGCAGCCAGCGTTTCCTCCCCCGAATATGCACACACAGACAGCTCTTTGCGATGCAGCATCGCTATAACCAGCACAAGGCGATTTCGGCGTGGCGTTTTAGCGTAACGGCCGAAATCTGATCCCCAATGTTCCGGCCGCTTTTTGGCAAATCAACCAACCGCCTTGAGTCATGCCGCCCAAGCCACCGCCGCCGCCGCCGCCCAAGAGGCGGACGTTCCTCACCAACGCGCAGAAGCTGGAGCTCAAGGCCTTCTGGAGCGAGCACCCGGACCTGCAGCTGCTGGCCGTCGTGGACTGGGTGCGCGAGCGCTTCGGCGTGTCCGTGGGCCGCGCCACGCTCTACCGCATCTACCACGCGCCCGCCGAGGCCTTCGCGGGCAACGCGCAGCAGAAGAAGGGCCGGCGCGTCAAGTTCCCGGAGCTGGAGAAGGACATCCTGGCCTTTTACGAGGAGAGTCGCCGGGCCAATGAGAGCAGCGGGGCCGCGCTGTCCGACGACGCGCTGCTGCGCGCGGCCGCGGAGCTCCGCGCGCGCCACGGCATCTCCGAGACGGAGCTCAAGCTGAGCAACGGCTGGCTGCATCGGTTCAAGGAGAGGCACGCGCTGCGTGTCAACCCGCAGGCAGCAGCAGGGGAGGAGGTGGAGTCTGCACAGACACCGACTGATAGTGGAGATGCAACGCAGACCGCGTCCGATGCTATGGCCAGCAGGAAGCCCAAGCGGAAGCCAAGAGCTACTCAACGGAAAGTTGACGCCGGCGTTGTTATGGCCGATGCAGTTGACACAGTGGAGACCAATGACGGTTCTGACGGTTCTGAAACTGGAGATGAAGACAGCGTTGTGGAAGCCAGCGTCGCCATTCAGGAGGCCCTCGAGGCTGATAGCGACATCTCAGCTACTACGCTGGAGGCATCCGTGATACCTGAACCAGCTAGCGTTCCTGCTGTCATTCGGCCACTTACGTACCTGTCCGCAGTCTCAGTAGACCCCGTCCCGGCGGTGGGGTTTGTGAGGTGGAAACTGAACAGCGGGATGGCTCACGCCGAGTATTTCTCAGTGGACGACGACGGTGTTGCCGTTTTAACCAACGCGATGGTTCAGCTCAATGTGGAGCTGCAGCATAGTGCGCTGTCGGCTGACAGCTCGCCAATCATCTTCAAAGTGTGGGCTGGGGTGGAGTTTCTGGGTCAGTGTGAATCCTCTATTCGATGGGAAGGCGACCAAGCCTTGAGTGTGTTGCAGCTTGAGTGCACGTTACCAGCGCAGACAGTGATTCGAATCGAGTATCACGGGGCAGGTGTCGTACATAGCGGTAGTCGGCTAGTGCTCCGGTTGTTAAATGAGTAACTCAGTCCCATTGCCACGTTAGCAATCATTATCCCCGCGTGTGGACGTTTCGTGGTCGTAGGTTGTTCGCCATC
>JAIKVH010000319.1:0-15974 GCA_024679275.1 Phytophthora niederhauseri
ACTTCAACTTACTGTAGAGCAAAAGCTACACTGCAACACTAGCAACAGGTGAGGACCAGTAATTCACAACAGTATTCAATTGTCTCTATTGAATTACTGACCCCTTTATTCCTCTATCCTATTGCTATCCTATCAGACGTGCTCAGTCCGAAGCAAAAGAGGAAGTGAGGAAAATTTCCTCCCTTCCTAAAATGTCACATGCTTCGTTTCGTCATCGCACTTAATATGCCTCGGGCAGGAGCCAATCAGATTGTCTCCCAACCAACCAATGGTAGAGGCCTGTAGATTACATAGACACTTTCTATAGTATAGTCAACCCAATATAACTAACACTATTATGTCTCGCCCTGTGGTACCAACCCATCTATGGGATCGCCGTCAGCTCTACCGACTGACAGGCGCATCCCTTTGGGGCTGGTCCGACACTAGGCTCAACACCCATCCTCTGGTGACGATGGCTCAGGTAGTGGTGGTGGTGGTGGGAACGATGGTGGCGCTCCGGGTGGGAGTACGTCCCAGGGTGAGGGCCCGCAAGAAAATCACCACGATGACAATGCCCGTGAAGGCAACGTGCAGCATGACGATAGATCAGACGATGAGCCACCGACCCAGGTCGCCGATTCCACAACCCAAATGGCCGATTATGGGCTAAGCGTTCGATTGTCAGGCAATGTCAGACGGCAAGGCCGACCCCCTCTCGACCGTGCGGCGCAGAAGGAAATGGCAAAAAAGGCTTTGAAGGAGTACAGGAATGGCACAAACCTACGGGCTTTATTACACAAAAAGATGTGTGTGAAGTGGTGACTAGACTTCACGATGTTAAACCTGGTGTTTGTGAGCAAGGGTCCTTCCTGGCTACCTTGCAAGTGAAGTCTCAAGGGCAGGGTAAACCCATTGAGAGGCGCGTCGACGCTGAATTCGTCCCAGACACAGTCCGGTTTCGTCTACTGGTGTCTGTAGTTGACAGCGCGCTGGAGCAACTCCTCGGCGGCCTTGCGAAGAACGAAGACATCGAGCTAGACAGTGAGGGCGAAGCCTCTGCAGGCGGCGATTGTTACGTGGCGGCTATAGGTAAGGTCGGTCAGTTCACGCGTGACCAAGTGGAGTCTATGAAGTGGTTGTAGAACCTACAAGTTACATGTCGTGATGCTGTAATTTGTTGCTGGCGGCTTCACCGCGAGGTAAGCGCTGCTCATGACCCTCCCTCTCCGTCTACCGGTGCATTTACCGAGCTACTGGAGAACTGGCCGTACAATGGACTGCGTGGCTCCGAATTCGACCTGACCTAAGCGGATCGGTATTGCTTCCGCGACTCGGCCTGGCTAAATGATGACGCGATGAAGGCATTTGCTGTGGTGCTGGCCAACTACAAGAAGAATGTGACGATTATGGCCACGCCTCAAGGGCATGGTGAAGCTACACATCAGAAGCGAAGTCGTAAGGCCCTACTTTCATCCAACGCACTGGGGAACGTCATTGTAGGTGTTTCGATGTATGCATTTGTGCTGCTGCCCGTCAATTTCGGGGGCGCTCACTGGGGATGTCTCGTTGTCGACCGAGATGCCAAACAACTGAAGACGTACGACAGTAAGAATGACAAGCGAAATAAGCAGAGGTTGAAGAAGATCGCGAGTGAGATTATTGCTGCAGATGCGACTACGGCGAGCTACACGACTGTCGAGGTGACCGAGCCTCTTCAGTCCGACAGTGATAGCTGTGGTGTTTTCGTGTGCCGCTTCTTCTGGTCCTGTGTTAGCGACGACGCTCCAAGTGACGTGACGCCGACGGGTATAACCAAGCTCCGCTGGGCAATGCTGCAAGCAATCTCGAAGATGAACCGCCGCTAGTGGCAAGGAGATGATCAAGGCATGTGCATTTTGAGGCTAAACTCTCAATACATGGACACTACCTGGATGACATCTGGACGCATCTGGAGTTACGAAATGGAGCCATACTATAATGATGGCTTCATTGGCCGCTTCTCGCCATGCCGACAGACGTTGACGCTTATCAGTCTGGCTTTTGCTCAAGTAGCGCACACATGAGTATTCCAGGTATTGATACCTGCACGAAACACGGACTCTACTGCTGAAGACTGATTGGCTAAGAGCTCTTCCGACACGAGCCGACCGCCGTCGCGCAGTCACTTCCACTTTTGCTCAAGTTCCGCACACATGATTCTTCCAGGTTTCCCAAGCGCATTATACCTGGTCAGGTCATTTATGTCGGACACATAGACTACTTTCATCAGATTCGGCAGGGTTTCGAAAAACCTGTAGACAACCTGGAATAAAACTTGGGCAATACCTGTGGAATCAGTTTTCTGAGTAAAATCTGAATCTGGGGAACCTGGGCGCTAAGGCTGTCCTTTTGTCATTATAAACGAAGAAGCAAGGTCTCAAACGTGTATCAACAATTATCTCTGCAGCCAATCAGGGCTTCGCAAACTTCAATATCCGTAATAATAACTCCGTAATATATTGTAATAACTAATTGGCCTTCCATCCTCAATTTTGTGCAATAAAGAATATATCGAGCGTCGCAAAATTATCTAAAACTGGTGGCTAGTACGACACGAGACCACCCGTTACGAGAAGCGATATCCGCAGCGCAGCTCTCCCCACTACGCAATTTCTGTAACGGGGTTACATGGAATAGTGGCCCTGTCACTATTCAGGGATGGCTACACATCGGTCACTCCCCTGGATAGTGACCAAGTGGCCTCAGAGCCAACACATACATTTTGTATGGAACAAACTATAGGGAACTTAGGATTTGTATGCAGGCCAAATCTGTACCAACCTATAAATACATTCAGTCTTAGATCTACCGCTTTTGAAGTCAAGCCGTCCCCTTCAGACCAGAGGCACGTGAACGGCTGTTTACTTGGAGTTTGTATACTCCCACTTCCTCTGTTAAGAAGTGCTGTGTGCCCCGTCACAATTCCTTCCTGCATCCCACCCCACCATACCCAATTCTCCCGCTCCGATGTCTTCGATCCCTCCTAGATCACTCGTCGCGGTCCTCTTCGTGCCCGAGGAAGGCGACTACTTCCAGTGTCGACTGTGTTTCCTGCGCCGGAAGCAAGCTCGTGGAACCGTGTACACGAACCTGATCGAGCACCTTCATTGCTTCCATGCCACCACGTACGAGGACGAGTTCCGCTCTATCCAGAGGCGTGAGGGGAGTCTCGACGCCTAGGTGAAAGCTGACGAGTTTGCGCGGACCGTCTACAACTGGCTCGATTGGATCGTCATGGAGAACCGAGAGCTGAGCACGTGCGAGAACCCCAAGACGCGCAAGTACACGCATCTGGCTCCTTTGAGCGTAACGCTCAAGAAGCACATGTTCGGGTTGGATGACGCCGTAAGAGGGATCGTGAAGCAACGCCTTTCCGGTCAGAAACTTGGTTTCGCGGTCGACGCGTGGGCGGAAGACGGCAACCATTTCATCAAAATTATTGCCATCACCTCGACGGACAAGTACCTGCTCGCGTTTTCAACGCGAACGAATGATGCGTCTGATATGCGCTCTGATGCGATCATCGAGCTGTTTGACTACGTACTCGATGTGTATGGCATCGAAGCCGCTACGCAGCTTTGTTTCTACGTGTGCGACCATGCGTCGGCCAACGTCGCTATCGCGAAGAAAACCTGTGTTCCTACGATTGGATGCGCTAGCCATCGGATGAACATGGCCATGCAAGCCCTTATGGTAGCATACGAGGATCTGCTGGAGAAGGTAAAGAGGTTGATGTCCAAGCTCAACACCATCAAGAACCGCCATCACCTTCGAGAGGCAGACGCCCCCATGCCCGTCTTCCGCAACGTGACTCGTTGGAGCAGCACGTTCGCGATGATAGACCGCTACTTCGCGATCTATTCCAAGCTCGACCGCGTCGATGATGAGCTGGCCGACTTCATTCCAACCCCGCCCGAAAACGTCCGCCTCAAGGACTTGGGACTTGGAGAGCATGAGCAAGAAACCCCAGACGTCTAGCGTGTCGTTGCTTGACGTACGAATGCTGTTCGACCATGTCATGAAGCACTATCCTACTGCAAAGGCTAATCTGGCGGCTACGTCGGATCTGGTAAAGTTCTCGGACCTCGAGAACAGCACCCACCGTCAAGCTTCTCGCTGGAAAGCGACGGTCCCTTACGCGTGGAGAGCGTTTGGCCGTGGCAAAGTTGCTACAGTCAGATGTCGCGACTGCACTTGACGAGCCAGAACTACCTGCCACGAAGAAGCGCTCGTTCGCGGAAGCTGCGCTGGCGGACGAGAGAGCAGCTCCAGAGCAAGTTGACTTGCGGTGGGTACCGCCGACTTCGAATGACGTCGAACGACTGTTTTCGCGAGCTGGTATCATCAACTCGCGTCTCCGCCGCAGCCTCAACCCGATGATGCTAGAAACGGTGCTGTTCCTGCAGTGTTATCTCAAGTTGTGGGACGCCAGTGCTGTTGCTCGAGCTGTTGAAAACAACCGTAAGAAGCGCCGGCTGTAAAGTTTTTTTTTTTCGCTGTAGAGAGAGCTGGCAATAAACGTGCAAAATCAAATGTTCGGGTTTCAATTCTTATATTTGCATAAAAACCTGAATATTTACACTGAGGAAGATGGTGTAGGTTGTGTGGGTGTTGGTTGTGATTGGGGTGCGCGGCGGGAGGGTTCTCGAGGTAAACCCCCCTCCTGAATCCACTGGACGCATCGGTTCTGCTTTATTCCGCCGATTCCACAGCGGTGGGATATGAGAGCGACAAGGCGATAGTGATAGATACTCACATGTCATTAGTGGCCCAATAAGAAAAAAATAATTCCGTTATTTATTGGCGAGGCCGCGGCCCTGCAATCAATCTCGCATTGCATTGTGAGGAGCCCTGCAGCCAATGCGGTCCAATGTTTCGCTCGTCAGTAGCTCTGTTTGAACGTGCTGGTAACCATCAGTAGTAGGAGCTATTAGTCTTAATCGTACACTATACGACAACATCTCACGCTCGCGGGTCTCCGTCAGCTCTAGTGTATGTTATGGCGACATGTGTATTTGTGCTGATAACTCCCTCTCGTAAGACATGACATTCTATTGCATGCTGATCTACGCCCGCAAAGGGACAGGCAGACGACGTGCACACTGTCCAGAACGTAGGGGACCTACATCAAGGATGGTTTGCTACATTTGGCACTACCAGGAACATGTACAACACATACTTCGAAGTACGTACTTGTACACGTTCTGCAACAGAACTTCTTTTGTCTGATGCACTCAATAATATAATTACACGCGCTCATATACAGGTAGGTCCGACGAAGTAGCGACCCCCTTCAGGCGTTCGCTAGTGCCAGCGGCCCGATCACTTCGAGTAGAAGCTAAATTGCCCCCCAACAGAAACTACCGAAGACAAGTTGGCTCCTTCATTGTCTACGCCATGATGACTGTCGTCCGATTCCAGTTGGCGAGTCACTGAGAGCGCTCTGATTGGTGCTGCCGCGTGCAACCCCTACTCGCTCTCGTGCGGCGACTTCGCCGCATGCGACCACCTACCCCACTAACCAATCACAAGCCCTTATTTCGGCTCATGCGGCCGCATGCGGCGAGGAATTCCGGTTGAGAACGGGCCTTATCCTGTGTAACAGTGAGCTACCTTAACTATCTTACTTTTCCGTATAAGGACGATACAAGAGTCTAAAAATGACCTAGAATAATACAGGGGCGATTCGGGGGTGGTTGATTGAACCAATCGCCTCATCCAATATTCAGTAGAACCTACAATATCCATTTGTGAAAACCTAAATTTTTGGGCACCCCTGGCGGCTAGGGAGATCATACAGTAAAATACTCAGTGTCGTCGTTCGCAGTTGCCGAGAAGCTCAAAGTACTTGCCCACCTCACGGAGCATCATAACATCCGTCTCACTATCAACAAGTTCTACCCTACACTCCCCAAGGAAAAGTACCAGAACCGCCGAACGCTCATTCAGAGCTGGAAGGCCGGGCGTACCAACATCGAGCAGCTGAACGCAGAGCAAGCTGGAGCAGACAAGCGATAAGCTCGGCCAGCGGGTGTAGGTACTGTATTGCCCCCGTTTGCTGAGAAGCTGCTAGTGGAGTGGGTTAATGAACTGAGGGCAGAAGGCGTACCAGTTACAACGATGATGTTATCGTGCTTTGCAAACCTTTTGTCGTTTTGACTTGGAGCTCTCCTCGATTTATTATGAAGTCGAGATCTATGTAATAAAACGAGGTTAAAGAAAGGGACAGATCGATCTAGTTAGGTCGGCTAATAACTCGACCTACGACAATCCACATCAGGGTTCGAGGTCGATCTCCTGGTGGATTTGAGCAGAACGAGCTCGATCTACGTCAAATCGATCCCTTTTGCGTTTTCAAAAGCGCAATTTGAGGTCGACCTGCGTAAATCGAGGTCGCCCATGCTACCGCCTCTGTTTTATACTCTGATTTGTGGACCGGCCTTCCTCGATCTAGGCCATAAAATGGGGCGACAAATTATCTGCACAACACAGTAAAACTGAAGGCCTTGAACGCTACAATGTTCAACGTTTTGAGGCTTCATGGAGCAGGCAAGACGGCTTTAAGCGCCCCAATGCGCGCAAGAACCCGACTAGGTGAGATCACTCCTCCCGACCTGGCTAAGATTGCTGCGGATTTTGCGGAAGAAATGCGGCTAAAGGAAATAGAGCTCGGATTTTCAAAGATTTACAACGCCGATCAAACAGGTTATGGAAATTGAGGTATCTGTATTTGCACTTATCTGAAGATCTAACGTTATGAATTTAGCTGTTCTTTTAATATTTCCCACAGAAAACAATAGAGAAGAAAGGGGCAAAACCTGTGTGGGTTAAATATGCGGGCAAGAAGAAGGGGCGAACATTGGAAATGCTTTTAGGTGATTCGATGGGAAACAAGTTTACACCATTCGTGGTGTTCAAGACCAAGCCCTCACAAACTCCTGAGCGTCGAGAGCTCAACGACAAGAACCATCACGGATTTGGCATAACCATTTGGCGTCAAGGGCGTCCTGCATAAAAGAGGCATCAATGTGTATGGAAACGAAAAAGGTAACCCGCAAATGATTAACTGTTTGTATGTGTGTGCTGATATTTTATAGGCTGGTGGAACACTTACTTGGCGCTCGATCAAATTTCATTTTGGAGATCGCCCAGTGATGGAGGACCCCATCCTCTTGTTGTCGGACGACTTCTCGGGACATTGGTCCCCTGAAGTCGTCTCATACGCAAACAAGATCAACGTGCATCTTATGAACCTGCTGATGCGGCCTGGAACGGACCGCTCAAGACGGCACTGCGAAACATGTGGACCACCTACGCGGAAAACTGGCGGCGCATGCCACAGGGGATGCGTTCAAGCTGAAGGCACCTAATAGAAGATCCATTTGCAACTGGATTAGCGATGTCTGGTACCGTTTGTCTAGATTGACAATTGTAGGAGGGTTTAAGAGGCACAAACCGCTGTCCGTTCAACTAGAGGACGACAACAGCGAGATCGTAGCTGATAGTGCGGCGGATCTTATTTCAGCATTTAGATAAGTATATGCACATCTTCGCGTTGCATTGCTCCCGATGTAGATCCAGTTTCAGCCTATTGTCGCGGTTAGGTAAATATGTGTAGGTGGGTTGTATGTGATGACAAAGGGATGCCGGTATATGGAGTGCATGAAAGTTTGACAATGATGCTGGCATCTGCTTCCATAGCTGTTTACCAAACGTGGTGCTTCTGATCGCTAACAGCGCCTGCTGCTGTCACCATTGATGACTCTATTTGACGACGATATACGGTGGGTGCTTGCGTCCAAGCGATCGACCAACAGCAAGCAGGTCAGCCTCGACTTGCCTGTGCCCGTAGAACGAACGCAAGCCATGCAGGCACCTTTGGCTAAGATGGTTGACTTCGGTAGATACTCGAAGAAGGAGTGCATCTGGGGCAGGCTTACGACAAAAATAATATTATCACCGCAATTGCGGTACTATTACTATGATATTGCGGAGAATTATTTCTACTGAACCCTGTAAATTTAATACTGGTACACCAAGGCTACCAGCCAGTTATTTTTATCAGCCAACCTTTTTGACATCGCTCCGTGCCAGCTCACACGCAGCGAGAGCTCATTTCCATTCTTCGAACTCTCTATGACGTCCAGACAACTCGCTGTTTTCAACTTCAACCCGTTGGAGCCAGGTCTCTATCACGGCAACATCTATGAGCAGCGGCGCAAGCAAGCAAGGCGCACAGACTACACGAATCTGATATCACATCGGCAAGTTGCCCACCCAACGCACAGCGAGGAGTACGCCGAGTTTCAAGCCCACAACCTGTCCACGCTGGAGGTGTGCGCTGGATCGTCGAGCGCCCCTGAGCGAGGTTTAAAAACCACTGACGCCTGTATTCGGGGTGCAATCTAAATTGACAGGCTGCATATTGTGTGTCGAGGCAGCGTTTGCGAATGCGACCGACCTCGGCGTCGTCGACGCTGAGAACTTCCACGGAGCGGGTGGCTGGCTGCACGCGTCGGCGCGGAGGAGATGGGGAAGTGCTTCGGTATAATGTGGGACGGTAGGCCTGTAGAACACAATACTTTGTCGCGGTGCTCGCAGTGTACCACGGTCCAGATGGGCCTAGCGAGTGGCGGATTGAGCGTTCGCCTGCGGAGGATGCACAGACGGACGACGCCCACATCGAGCTGGTGAGGCTGTTATGGGCGTCCATGACCAGGATACGCTGGTGATCAAGTTCGTCGTTGGAGACAACTGAACTATGAGCCAGTCGCTTGTTATGAAGCTGGGTGTACCTTTAATAGGGTGCGCTAGCCACCACTTCAACTTGGCGATGACCAAGTTTCTGTCCAACTCTAACGATCTGATATTTCAGGATCGGCACTTGATGGCGAACATGTGGCCAATAATGTCGGTCAACTTGCGTTCACAAGCATTTTCGCAGTGAGAAATCGAATGCTACTCGCTGGTCATCTGTGGAAATAATGGTGGAAATGTACATTGCCACCCGAGATGCAGCCAAGCACGTGGCTGCTGTGGAGAACCATCTGCCCGGGAGTGCCCACCACCTCACTGTGGTCCTGCACACAAAGCGGAAGGTCCTGAAAAGTGTGTACTAGAAGCTGCACATCACAAGCGGACGCATAGTGACGTTCGCACTCTCTTGGACGCCTGCGTCAAGAACTACCCCGTCATGAGCACCTACCTTGATGCCGATTCCTCTATCGTGCACTCACCGGGTGTTTGAGAGCGCGGTGGTAAAGATCACAAACCTACTCCCTCTGTCCCGAGCTGATTCGGTTAATGTCCTGGTTATTATTTGGTTTGATATTGCACTATACCTTACGGACGCTTGAGCTGCCTCCGTATGTGGGGCATTTATGTTTTGGAGCCCAGAATCTGAACAGCTTTGTAAAACGATGTTGACGCCCAGCTCTCCCATTCCCTTCCTGACCTTGATGTCGAAGTCCTTAAGAACAGCGCCTGAATCCGCCGATTTCACCTGACCCTGGCATGTACGCACATTCAACGTTAGGCGGTGGTGGCGTAAGAGGCCTTTGGCGCAGCCTCAGGAAGCTGAAACAGCCGTGTTGGAACGCCGGCGTTACGGGCCACGGGTATCTCTTTCAATACAGCATGATACGCGACACGGGGAACCCTTGAACACGTTACGCATCGTTCCACTTAACTAAGTGTACCGCATCATTAACGGAAGTATCGCGGACTCGAAAGATTACACCATAATTCATGCATCCCAGATGCATGCCCAGTACAGTCACTTAGGACCGTTTCTAACCGGGATCGCGATTCTAAAAGGGTAGGTGACACCGCCTGCAATCCATGGGGTTGCGACCCGGTCATATAGTGCAATGAAAGCAAAAACCTACAAATAAAAATGCAGGATTTACTATAAATCTCTTTTGATAGTTTTGGGCACTCGGTGAGAAACGTAAAAAAATACACCGAGATTAGCTGCACGTAGCGCGTGAGCTCTAGTTTACTAGAATATCTTCTTACATGCAGCTACGAATATTTGGCGCGGTAGCACTGCGCTGAAGCCGCTGCGCAATCCGGCGATCCCGCTCAGATCGCAGGGATTACGCGTGGGGTACATAATCGGAGATAGGCGGGACAAAACCGACCAATCACAGACCAAAGACCAAGTTTGGGATCGTGTTCCCGGTTAAGAGGCCTTAACAAATTTTCTGATTAAAGGGTTTGGCGCGGCTTGAGCGGGCCGGAGCCGTCTTCGTTAATCTTCGTCTTAACAAAAGCAGAAGTTCTAGCATCACTGTCCAGTAGTACTGAGTCATGAGAGGTTGGCCTGATGCAGACCTGCACATTAAATTCCATGGCGTCGTGAGAAAAGATGAGAAAAATCTGTCATTGCAGTATGAGAGTAGATCCACATAACGACTTGAACAGGCAAAATGTCAAGGGCTTCTTTAAAGTGGTTTTAGGCGAGCTAGGCTCTTTTTACTCAGCATTTACGCGCTTGATTGTTCACCATACTTCATAGGCAGGTTTAAGCAGCTTCGAGCGATACAGACCTTTGGTCGCGCTTCGATATCCACTAAGCGTCGGCACTTTGCCTTGGCTACGCTTGCACATCAGAAATCGCTCAAAGCGTGCAAGTGTGAACTCGTGTATGCTACAGTCATCATTAGAGTCAATAAACCGCGCAGGGTTGAGTTGCTCCTTAGACATCTCCTCACGAATCCATTTAATGACCTGGTTGATGTTTCCCGCGTACGTCCTCCTTGCGCCCTTCGAAATAGTAGCGCCGCTGATTGCCTTCGCATCAGTCGTCGCGCCTGGCGAGCTTTTTGCTGGCGGTGCTACTTTGGTTCTACTACTACATCAGAGACACTTCGATATTTTTGGTCAATCAAAAAGCTTCCTACTCGTTAGAGCGCAGCACCCACGACTTCTTGGACAGGTCGGGCCTCTGACTTCCTTTAATGAGCTTTAGTCAGACTTAAGGCAACAGAAATAGCATTACCTGAAAAAGTAATTCGATCAAATTATATTTTGGCCCACATAAACGTCGTAACGTCGACCCAGTGCCAGCAGCGCGAGCCTTCCGCTGCTTGGCCGTCGCTAGTGATGCGCACAGTTGAATGGGATTGTTCTTCCGCTTGTGCCATAGGTAAATGTTTGTGTGTCTGCCTTGGCGCTGGAAACTCCGCGCAGAACTTGGCGAATATGGAAGCCGTGCTAGTTATTTGAAAGTAGACGAACACATCCTGCCTTAATTAAATGATGCATGGGGACAGAACACTTGAACGGACGAGCCCGCCCCACACAGTTTTCCCTATCTCTTTACCGGCTATTGCCCATTGGAAAACGCATTATGTTCTAGAGCGCTGGAACAACGTCTGCTGTATCCAGCCATACTGTCCATCTACGTTAACCACCAGAATGACACTGGATATGGCAAATTTTTATCTATGTACTTAGTCAATCGTGATTGACTACTATGACTTGTTGGATATGACACTTTGCTGGATACGACAAATGGTATATGGTATTGATAGGATACCTACGCTTTGGTCTATACACTCAAGGCACCGGTAAGTGCTGAAGGTGTGTTGCCTTCGAGCAAAGTGCCATCCCAGACGTAAAACATATTTCAACTTACATAGGGCGTTGTTTCCAACTTCTGACCCCGAAATCCGACTCACCAAGGCCCTGGGCAGCTTGAAGAACGGTGGTACTGCTAACGCTATGGAACGCACTAAGTAAGAAACTCTGGTGATTCTCGTGTGGTGAAAGCACAGGGCACCGTCCATTATGAGTATATGTCTATGTTGTGGTGGGCCCCTCGATGAGGCTCAGGAATGATCCCTTCGCTAAACGCTACTGAAAACCATTTTTTAGGACGCCTCGTTGCCTGTCTCCCTGAAAATGATTATCTGCGCGCTACGCCACCGGTCATGTACACGATCAGGGTGGAACCACCTGTCAAGTGTGTGCGCCGCGGTACGAGTTGGACTTGCTGATCCACCACCGTATCTAGGAAGGCTCGAGCAGTTCGTGGTGGCGAAGTGCCACTACGCTGAGTCCACCTGGGAGCGGGGATCATCGACGGTGTTCTTCCAGGTCGTGCTGACCTGGAAGCCCAGACGTGGGGGACAGCCCTTCACGCAAGACAAAATACGAAAACTACTATTGAATTGGGAGTCCAGCATCCGCAAATGCATAATTACACCCAGATTTGGTACCTGAGACCGCATCATCGCATTAGCCACGTTTCATTCGCACCTAACCGGTGAGTGTTTCACACCATTGCCCAGTAAGAATTTTGGCTTCTCAGACGTCGCACAACAAGGCACGCGCACTGACGTACGTACTCACGACACTTCTGAGTGACAAAGGGGTCAGCCGGCTTTGCAGGTGGGTCCGTTCGCTTTCAATGAGTGTGAGATCGGTGCGCATATCCGGTTTCCTCGGCAAATTCAAGTTGGAGATGGCGAAAAGGTCCCGAAGGGGCAACCCAGATGTTCGTGTATACTGCCCTCTCTGTGGGTATCAGATAGTGTTTGGAGGCACTTCAGAGCATGGCATGATGAGGTTTGAAGCGGGCATGCGCTGCCAACTGGTAAGCACCGCACGGGGCAACCTGCTGAACCCTTTAGTGATTAATAGTATACTTGGGTTTTGTATACCAGAGTCCCCATAGTAAAATATAAAACATGCATAAGTGCTCCCAAACTATAGCCGAGATCATGAGCTTGCCGACTTAATTAATGTCAATTTCTCGTACTTGTCCATATATAGAACCAAACCAAAATGGGATAAGAAAATACACTAAATTTTACTAGTCGTACTTCTCTCGAGAACTTGATCTTGTACACCCACTTAGAAGTCACAATATTCGCTCCGTGCCGAGGGTCGACCGTCTCCCAGGTGCCATTTGGTGATGGAATTCGCCAGGACCTTCGGCACATCGACGCCCAAACACTCGTCTCAGAACACTAGCAGGTTTAGGCTGGCCGAAGTCTTCTGGGAGACTTTATTCATCGTTTGGTTCGTCATCACCGCCTTGTCGATACTGGCTTTCTTCTTCTTCTACGTTGTTGACGAGCGGGGTTCATGTGGTGCCAGGCAGGTTCTCTTCACCATGGAGCCGACGAAGGACTTCTGCTGTCTCTGGCTGCTGAATATCCGGCTTGTCGATATTTTGGATGTCAGGGCTGGTAATAACTTGTGCGTGGCGGGAACAGCAATCAGCCTTTCTGGCTCGACGAAATCCCAACGACAACCGCCTTTTTAGCCCATTTAGCGAGACGGCGGGCCTTTTTGCCTCCAATGTGCCTGGTACACTTAGACCCAAACTGGAGAATGTGGGAGGCACGTGAAGGTTTGGCGCGCGGACTCGGATGAAAACGAAGTACGCTCAGCTTACAGGTTTGTCATTCCCAAAGTTACTCCAGCTATCATGACCAATACCGGTACACCACCGCCAGCGCCGCGGAGGCCGCAAAGTGCAGCGCAGTGGGACTGCGGCCACCCCAGTGCTGCAATATCGGGTGTGCTGGGACTCCTGCACCACCGATGAAGACTCCAGGGGCTGCACCATCAGGACAGCCCCAGTTCTGTCTCAGCGGTCTGAGCGACTGGGCGCCAAACGAACGCTCTCCTACGCGGCAATGCCTGTGCCGCCTGCCCCTTGGTACGTGGTCGGCTTGCTGGTTGGCCACCGTACCGAGGAGGGCACCGAGCAATCCCTAGTGGCTTGGCGTCACTACGGGCAGCGCACTTGGGAGCTGGCCTTCATGCTCAAGGACGACGGCATCCCGGACTGGCACTTGGAGGTTATGCTGACCTGGAAGTCCAGTGGTGCCGGAGTGTCTTTTATGGAGTTGGTCCACAACAATGCCGATTTCACCCGTCTCGTGCAAGCGCGAGGCAATCAAAACGAGTGCGCGCAGCATGCAGTTGACATGGTGTTGCGATTCTCGTTCATGGTGGCGCCGCCACCCAAGCGATGAAGGACGCCAACATGGCCGCCACGAAAGCGAAGGTGTTTGACTTGTCCATAGCTACGAGCCTTAATGACTTGAACGTTTACTTTATTTGAGGAGTTAGTGGACAAGCAAAAGTTGATGTAGATATGGCTACATTTAACTAAGATTTGTACGGAGGGAATGGTGGGAGGGGGTTGTAAAGGCTTCAGTTTTCCCACTGGCATTTAGCTTGTGTCGTTGTACCCGAGACGCAAGAGAGACCTTTTCTTCTGCCTACAAGCCTTAGATGGGTCTAGTTTAGTAAGGAAAGACCACCACGCGGACTCGGACGAAAACGAAGAACGCTCCGCTTACAGGACGAAGCGGTCTGAGATGACGGAGTTTCTGGATGCACAGCGAGACGAAGGTGGTGCTACATGGCCGATTTATTGCGACTTGGCCGTTTGCCACTTTTTTGTCAGGGCTAGCGGTAACGAGGAGAACCCGGCAACAGAGCTGACCACGGAGTCGATAGTAGCCAACCGCCTCGCGGGTCACACCAAAGGAGCGCATAGCACAAGAGGGAGGAGGAAGTCATCACTCACTCGTTGTCAGCCCACTGCCATCTACGAAAGCATATCTGTGATGCGGAGATTTCTGCACTGAATACGCAGGCGAGAGTCGGTGGTGGGCAATGGCCACCACTGACTCTCTAATAATTTAGTGTTGTTCCCTTTTTTTGCGGGGGCGACTGGGTAATCCACTGACTCTCTGGGCATTTGTAAGCGATTGATTGAGTATGATTGTTGCGTTTAGTATCCTAGCAATGACGCCCTCTAATCTTCAACACAATAAGGCATAAAACATAGCCGGAGGGGATAAACACTACAAACAACATGCTTAAACTGCCACTTGGCCGACAAGTTGAACCGAACCTGGCTCTTACGATTACAGAGAAGAGTCAGCTTACCCAGCAATACCGAGAAGGCTTGCGATAGATTGGTGGCAAGCTTCGCAACGATCTACAGCGCTGCTCATATAATAATGGGAAGGCCTGCTACAATCCGCGTGTGCCTAAGCAAGATAGTACGGGGCTACATCTGTTTTACATCCCACGCCGTGGTATACAACCAAGTCGGAGGAACGCAACGAGAGCCTCCAGCAAGAGAACAAGGTCCGTCGAGATCGGGCTCCAGGAACAAAGAACTCATATCGTGGCGATGCGGAACAGTTGTTCACGGGTCGCGCAATTGGTGGAGGAGCAGGCGGCGGCGTCACAGTCCCGCCACACACGATCCACTTCAGGGCGCGCACCACGAGATCGGATGAGCCAGCTATCGAAGTCCAGCTATGGCGACAACGGCGAATCCGGGACAAACAACAAGAACAAGAAGAAGCGAGCTTCGAGCACACAGACTCCGCAACAAGCAAATCTGGAGTCTTCACCAGATAACTCTCTCATGCAAAGGCACAAGGAGATAAACGTCAACTTTCACAAGAAGCTGAAGCTACGCAGCCAGAGCTCGCTCTCCGATTAACTCGTGACGTGTTGGGAAATATGCTTCTTGCTCTTTTGTTGTTGTTGAAAAGAACAGATGAGTCTTTTCATTAAATTACTTTAACTCTACCGACGGGCAGGGTAGCCTTTTATTAGAGGAGCCGTTGCCGCCAGTATGGAGGACTGGGATGCACTTTATGCGGGTTTGAAGCAGAGCTCACTCTGAGCGCAATCGGGGTTAGCCGCGAAAAATAAAATAAAATAGAGAACAGAGGAACCATATCAAATTTCAGCTCAGAGCTAAACTTTGGCAACTTGAGCCTCACCAGTGACGCTCGCTTCGGTATCTCTGGAGCCCTAAAGTTGTTTTGAGGTCAAACGCACGAATCAAGTGAGCCCCTACCTCGAGTTTCCACAACACGAGCAACCCGGTCGCTGCAGCATGAGGTGACCGTCTGATGGGGAGATACTTGATCCAGTTGAATAGATCGTTAAAACGAGAGGGC
>JAIKVH010000320.1:0-15963 GCA_024679275.1 Phytophthora niederhauseri
TCGTGCTGGTCGTCTTCGTCATGCGCAAGCGCAAGGCTCAGAGGGACCTCGAGCGCACCATTGCCGGTGCCAAGGCTGAGCACGCTGTCGAGGACGACAACCTGCAGACGGAGACTGAGGAGAAGGCCACCAAGGAGCGCAAGGGCCTGATGGACAGCTCCAAGGCCAAGAGCGACGACCCCGACATGGAGGAGGGCTCGTTCGTGAACTCCCCCGCTGTGCGCGTGTAAACCTAGCTGCGTTTTTCGACTTGGTGGTTGGCTTCTCGAGGACGAGTGCAGAAATCGACCGTAGATTTTGAACTGGGAGACATGAGTTGTAGCTGTAGCTAGCTTCCTTGCCGGCTTCTGCTGGCCTCGAGATGTCTGCGCTTGCTTACCTATCTGCATTGCAATGCGCAAGGTTCCAATGTGTTCTAATGCATTTTTTGTGTTGAAATATAACCGCGCAGTTTTCCTCTTGTTCGTATGAAGTTGTCACTCCGATCGTTCACTGCTGTGGAATCTCACAGTTCCATCACTAGAAGCAGTTGCTAGCTGTGGATGGAGGGGGTTAAACGCAACACTAGTGACCACGTCAGTGTGTCCTTTGAGCTTGACAAGCCGACGGCCGGTGCGAATATCGTAGATGTAGGCAGCCCTGTCTTCAGACCCCGTGGCCACGTACCGCATGCAAGGACTGAAGGCAACGCCCAGAGTATGCACGCGGTTGACGTGCTCGCAGAAGCGCATGACGCAGTTGTCGGCTCGAACATCCCACAAGTGCGTGGTGCTGTCGGGGGCGCTGCTCAGCATGAGGTCGTAAAAGTTGCTTGGATGGCTAGCGTAACATGTTGGTCGAGGCAGTGCTACTGTGTGTGCGGCACGGCTGTGTGCGTCACGCACCACGCGAACAGTGCGCCCCCCACCACCGGCACCGACGTCCAGGACCCGCAATGACCGGTCCGAGCCCGCAAGTACCGCCACGGACGACAGGAAGGCTCCGTTCACACAGGCGAGGCTGGTCACGCTCTGCATATCGTCGAAGCTCCATTGTGCGACGCGCTTCTTGCGACTCCGGTTCTCGATAACTTCAACGTCGTTCTTCTTCTTGACAGGCTTTGCCTTGCTGCTTGAAGCTCGAGCGAACGCTTCATCCAGCTCGAACTGGTGCAACCGCACGAGGTTTCCACATGCCGACAGCAGAAACTTGTCCATGTAGAAGAAGCGCGCCTCCACAACCTCTTGTCGTGTTGCTTTCTTGGCGCTGGACATGGACCCCATGGCGGCGATATTCGAGGGTGGGGCGATGCCCTGAAGTGTGAGCGAGCACGAATCACTCTCAGCAAGCCACAAACGACTCGTTCTATCATTGCCGACAGTCACGAGCATCCGATCGTTTTGACTCCAGTGAATGGTGCGCACTGCTTGGTCATGCCCAACAAACACGTTGCCTTCTCCTCCGAATCGGCTGAAAGGTAACTTGCAGGCTTGGGCTACCCGGTCGTTGCCACTTGTTGCGAGCCACTTGGCGTCACTCGAATACTCTACGTGTAAGATCGCTCCTTGGTGCAATGTCTTTGGTGGCAGCGCATTCTTCGGCTGGTAGTGTTGCAGTAGACAACAGTTCGTCGGGTATTCCTTCAAGTAGGAACCCACCGATGTAGACGAATCAGTACCCTTTGATCGGGATCCAGAGTTGGGCTTGCGTGCCATCGTGCGCGACTTTGGTGGTGTTCGTCTTTGACCGAAGGGGGTTGTCGAAGATCCGTACCCAGAAGACTTGATTCGAGTATGAAAAGTGACGGGATTGTCCAGGTTATTAGCTCCTTTTGGCGGAGTTTTCCTTGCTGAAAGTGGTGGCAAATTCAACACGCTATCCCTTGGTGGTGGGCCTTGAGGAATTATGGACACCCACTCGTTGCTTTCTTCCGAAATTCTTCGCTCTTGAGACATCGGGTAGTCATTTGGTGTCCTCACTTCCGCTTGGTTGCCTTTTGGAGGGCTGTTGGCTGCAATTGAAGCACGTAGCATCGTAAAACAGGGCTGGAATGCGCTTACCACTCCGCATTGGAGAGTGCTCGAACCTGGCGGATGGTAGAAACTCAAGTCCTTTGCCACACAAATCGGATCAAGCTGCTGCTGAACGCCGTTTCTTACCACGAGAGGTTGCTGAAAGTCATGGACAATCCCGATCTCGAAGGAGTATGCGTTTACGCCCAAAAGATAACCCGGGACGCCGACAACGAGAAACTGGTTGTAGTCCAGTAAGTCGCGATTGTGGTGGCTGTTAAACAGAACTTCTGGACAGGGTCTGGAAGGCATGACATTTCTGCGATCGACACAAACGTACTTCATCGATAAAACTGGGCAGGAAACTTCTGTGCTGACCTGGTCTTCAACGGGCAAGTCAAGACCGGCAGCAGCTCCGTAGCTCGTCGATACACCACCACTACCACCAGCCGAATGTTTTTGTGCCTTTTCACTTCGTGCCCACGGAGGAAGAGAGCTGATGACTTCGGGCAAGTCTTGACGCGCCTCTACTTCGGCTACCTTTGGGTTAGCGCACATTCAGGCATGCGAATAAGTGACAACACAATTAAATCTCAAATGTTCATGTGGGCGAACCTGCTTTTTACGCAGTGACTTGCGCGCAAAGTTCTCAACATTGAATGCCGTGAGCTCTTTCGCGTAGCCGTCCAAGAGCGCAAATATCTTGACCGATCCGTCGGCAAATCCCAAAGCGGCGTCTCCATTGACGGGGTTTAGCGCGATTGAAAGAATCGAGAACGCTGATAGTACAGCGGATTGGAACCACAGTGATCTGGCAGCTAGATCCCAAACCTACAGACTCATGTTAGTGCATTCTCATTGGCTCGGTTCCACATTAAAAAAATACCTTGAATGTCCGATCTTCCGAAGCAGTTACCAGCAAGTGGTGCTGGATCGGGTGAAATTCTCCTTTTGTCACCTGAAACAAGTGTCAACACAACACATTGAGTTGCGACACCGCAAATACTACACCTCCCAAGAGATGTATGAACACGTACACGTGCCAGGTGCCCTTCCAGCGTGACAAGCACCTCTCTCCGCTCAATGATGAAAACTTTGACGTCCCGTTCACTCGCCACTGCCGCTAATGTGCCTGTAGCGTCGAACGCCACCCACCCCGGTTCGGCAGGTAAGTTCTCCACCAGAATGCATTGCGTCACGCGCGACCTCGCCGTTATATGCCACACAATGACGCTGCGCACAACGTACGTCAGCCCCATCCCAGTACCAGCACCAGCACCATCAAAGGCAAACGCACCAATCTCTGGACGCAGAACACAGCGTCAGAGCGGAGCAATCTCTATCGTATATTTTAATGCAGACGACGCGCTCTGCGTGGCCGTGCAGCTCCAGATCGCGGTCCAGCGGCTCCGAATCAACTTGAGGCTCTGCGTATCCGTCTGTCTGGGGCGGATACTCGGACTTCCAGCGCACGCGGAGCACAGCGCAGTCACTGTACTGCAAGGCAAACACAGTGCACCTATCGCAGGAGTCTGCGGCTGTCAGCGTCGCCCTGGGGCGCCACTGCCAGGCCGCGTCCGCGAGCAGCTCCATGCTCTTCAAGTGTCGCCTCGAGATTGCGTTTGTCACCCGGGGATTGGCTAGACTTGAGTTGCTATTTCAGCCAATAGTGTACGGTTTGCGACCACATAAAAGTTTGCCACTTTCCGCCTCGATGGACCAGGTCATGAAAGAGGAGTCGGCGCCGAAGGAAGAGGACGCGGCTGGCGACACTTCTGCGCCCTCGCTGTACGTATTTCGAGCACACCGTTTGGTTTCCAGATAGTAGAGATCGCCAGCTACCTAGCCGTGCAGGTTGCATCAATTATAGTGCGGCAGGGGCTGAGAAAACCGTGCTGACATTTCAGGGATGGCGACCGGGAGCAGGCGTTCCGTGCCAGCCGCGTATCGGGGACGCGATCCATCGAGGTGGCGCTGGCTGAGATCCAGATCATCAAGCATAACGTCTACGTGCAGCGGAAAGAGCGCAAACTGGCCGAGGTACTTGCTGGGACTGCGGTGCAGCTTCCAGAGCGCTGTGTCCGGAGAGCCATTGAGCTCTGGAGCGATGATAACCCGTCGTGTTTTACGACTTGCGCGTGTTAGGATGAAGTGACTATTTGCTCCTGCAAGCCCCCGACGAACGAGAACGAGATGGGGTGTCTCGATGACTGTTTAAATCGAGCGGTTAGTGCCACAAGGCTGGAATTTTGACGATGGGAACCGATCAATGGCGCTAACGGTGATGATGTACCGACGCGAGCAGGCTTTGGTGGAGTGCATAGAAGGATTCTGCAAGTGCGGCGACCGATGCGACAACATGAGGATACAGCGGGGTGTTATGCCGCCTACGCAGCTCGTTAATTGTGGGAGGAAAGGCCTCGGCCTGAAGCTGCTGGAGAACGTGAAGGCAGGCTCCTTTGTCGGAGAATATATGGGCGAGATCGTAACGGAGCAGGAGTACTACATGCGACGAGTGGTGCGTGTTCCTGTAGTTGTTGCTTCGTTGTTGTTCTGAGCTGACGGGTCGTTGCTTTTCTGCCGCCAGCTTTACCATAATGAGAAGCATCGCTACATGATGGTGTTGAGTGGCGGCGAAGTCATCGATGCCACGCGCATGGGCGGGTGGGCGCGCTTCATCAACCACAGCTGCGACCATTGCTTTTCTGCCGCCAGCTTTACCATAATGAGAAGCACCGCTACATGATGGTGTTGAGTGGTGGCGAAGTCATCGATGCCACGCGCATGGGCGGGTGGGCGCGCTTCATCAACCACAGCTGCGACCCAAACTGCGGAGTGGAGAAGTGGGACGTCAATGGCGAAGAGCGGTGCGCCATTTTCGCTCTGCGCGATATCGTCGTCGGCGAAGAGCTGACGTTCGACTACAAGTTCGAGTCCTTCAGCAAAGCTGTGAGTTGTGCAGCTCCGCATTTTTGTAGCGTGGCCCCACCGCGTCTAACAACTCTAGCTGCTACATACAGGAAATCACGGAGTGCTTATGCGGCGCGCCTAATTGCCGGAAGGTGATCGGCATGAACAATCGTGTCACGAAGCCGACGGCGCAGAAGAAGAAGTCGGAGACGGCTCCGACCGATGGTCCGAAGCTGCTGGACCCTGTCATCGGGCTAAAGTCAAGGCCAGTTCAAGGCGCAAAGGTTGGTATCGGTCGGGACTACTATTCAAGATCGTCAATGCACTAACACTTAGACTCGTGCTCTCCTCTGCTGCCTGCTTATTGTGCAGAAAGCGGAGGCTCTGATGCAGCGGATGGCGCGGCAGCGGTTACTGAGCCACAGCGACATCCGAGTGCTGCGGCGGTCGCACGTGATGCTGGAGCGCAACCTGACCTGGCACATGGAGGACGACTTCGCCCACCTGGCGCTGCTGCCGTACTTCGTCTCGAAGCACTCGTCCGTGATGAAGCACACGCCGGAGCTCAAGCACGTGCCCGACTTTTTCAACTGGCGAGACCTGCCCAACTTCCCCAAGAAGGTGCGGCGTCTGACGCGGGACGCCAAAGTCGCTCGACTCCACGATATCGCCGAGACACTGCAAGCCCGTCAGCAGCAAGAGGGTGTGGAAGAGAACCAGGAGAAGCACGAGCAGCAATAAAACTATTTACAGTAGCTGAGAGTCACAGCAAGTTGCCCTTGTTGCAGTTTTGCGTATCCATTTACGTGCGACGTCTTTTTATGTCACTCCATCATCTATTGGTTGAAAAAGCGCTAGGGGAAGGGCGAATAGAGAGCCTGTGTGACCTCATACAAAGCGCCGTCGGCAAGCCTAGGCTCTAGGGAAGAAGCGTGCGCGCCCAGGCCCGTCAGTGAGTGAGCAGCCAAGTGACCCAGGCACGGGGTCCCAGTCAAGGTGCGGCTCGAATCAATGCGCCGTCGGCGCGCGTTGGCCTTGCAACGCGCGGAAAGCCCAGCGAGCTCGCCTTCATCTTTACTTATTAATGATTTATTTATTTCCTTTGCGGGAGAAGATTAGAAGCGTGACCGAGTTGATGGCCATGGCGGGGTGCGACCGCGAGCCGAGCCCAGACGCTGCAGGCTCGAAACAGCCCAGCGACGGCGGCAGCAAGTGCGGCCCCAACGCCAGCTGCCAGTGCCAGCCCAGCGCCGCCGAGACGCGCGAGTTCCGCAAGGTGAGAGCTTGAGAGGCATCGGCAGAAGAAGCAGGAGCAGGAGCAGGAGTTGGAGGCAAAGGGACAGCGGGGGCTAACGACGACGTGCCTGTGGTGTAATTGTGACAGCGCTGGCTGCTGCTGACGGACCGCGAGCGCGTTGCGGCGCTCAGAGGAGACGTGAACCAGTTCTTGCAGACGGCCACGGACCTGCTGCCGTGTCCAGGCTGCCGCAACAGCGCCGAGGCGCTGTTCTACAAGCTGGTGGACGGCATCGTGCGGGTGCCGCAGCTCGTGAGTCGCTCGGGCCTTTGCTTCGACAAGGACAGCCACTTCCGGCTCAACGAGTCGTACCTCAACAGCCCGGACACGTCGTTCTCGCTCTTCTACCACCAGGAGCGCTGGGCTGCCACGACGCTGGCCAAGCCGACCAAGCCGAACAGCAAAGCAGGGACGTCGCGCGCGAGGTGTCAGCTCCACTCGCAGAGAGTGCGCGGGCGTCCGCGCCCCGCTGCGTTTGAGGCGCTGTGGCACAAACTCCCGGAGGACCACCAGCGGCATCTCTCTCATATCGATTCGGACCAGTTCTTGACCGATCTGGAGAATTATCTGCGACGTCATCGCTTCTGTTGTCGATGCAAGGAGAAGGTATTAGAGGCGTATGATCTGCTGATCGGCTCGAGCTGTAGCGAAGACGACTGTGAGGACTGCGGAGGCTTCGAGTGCTCGGACAAACACCACGAACACAGCGACTATGGCGACGATCTGCACTACACGTCGTATTTGTTCGACGAGCTCGCGTTCTCACGAGCGACGAACCAGATCATTGTGCCTTGTAATATTGAGTTTATGTCCCAGCTGATGTCGCGGGCGGACCAGGAGGTTGTAGGCGACTGGGGGGACCGTCACGCTCGGACGATCGCGGAGGCGCAAGACGAAGTGCTCATATGTCTGGGCATGGTCATTTGGGACAAGATGCAGAACTTGTGGACCAAGTCTCGGTCAGAGAAGCGCTCAGAGGAACTGCTGGTGCACTGCGCCGTGTCAACGCTTCGCCGCAATTTTGATGTAGCCGTGGAGGCGCTGCACGGGGAGGAGATGATGGAGCAGCTGCTTGCTGAGGAAGATGACGAGTCTCGGAGGCTGGCGAAGAAGAAGGAGAAGCGAAAGGAGAAGAAGAAGAAGCGCAAATCTGCTACCAAACAGAAGCAGGCGGATCGCTCTGAGTCGGAGAAGAGTCAACAAGCAGAGAAACAGAAGCCGAAGCAGACCAAAACGCGCAAGCAGTCCGATAGCAGTAAGACCGTGACGTCGCAGTCTTCAACCAACTCTCTCAGTAGCCAAGGGGACGATGACGATCTCAACAACTCCAGCAGGTCCCTGGATCCGATGGGGACGCATCAGTGCGACTCGACGTGTGATGAGCCGTGCCTCCGCGGGAATTTGACGTACGACGAGCGCATGGAGTGGCAGCTACTTTCCTCTATGGGTTGGGACGCGTCTAACCAGTTCACCTCTTCGCTGCCGGAGCTTGACGTGGATACCGATGACGAAAATCACGGCATACCTGAAGACGAGATCCGATTCTGGAAACAGAATCGCTCGAGTCTTGTGCGGCGACGTATGGCACAGCGGCAGAAACTGCAGGAGCGATTCGACCAGTTTGTGTTGCGCACGACATCGCTGGATGCGTAGTGCGCGTGGGTATCAGCGAACGCCTTATCTGAGGCTTGTCCATGAGAAGAAGTGCACTACCCGCAAAGGTTTACCTACGAAGTAGGGCAAGTCTGCATGATAAAGTCATTTCATCGTTACTCCTACAATATTTGCATTTGCCCAGTTGGGTACAACTGGCACTGATAACGGTCCGTAGTCTGTAAGGGTTACACTTCCACACGCTGTACATCAAAGCTCGACCTTGCTGATCTCTGCCTCCAGGGACGAGATAGCTCGATCCACCATGGCCTTGTGGTTCGTGCACGCCATCAGGACGTTGGTTACAGCATGCCGGTTCTTGTCAACCAAAGCTTGATACGTTTCTGTCATCTCCATCGACCTGCAAGGCGTATTAATCACGAACGCAGGTTAATTTCTTTTTGTTGTGGTCATCAGATCATCAAGACAGAGAGAGCTTACGCTTTCGCCAGGTCCTCCAGGTGCTGGCGGGTCGTGGTCACTTCTTCGGCGAGATTATCTCCATTCACGATGTTCGTGATCTTCATCTCCACTTCTCCAGTTGCAACTTCCTTTCGCCTGATATTGTCGTCTCGCTTTTCGCGTTCTTTGCGCATTTGCTCTGTGAACTTCTTTACCTCGGCCTCCCACCTCTTCTCAGTTTGATGCTCGAGGTTCAGTCGCTCTTCACTTTGCTGCAACTGCTCATCCAGCACGAGTGCTTCGTCCAGACCAGCATTGGCGCGCGTGATTCGGTTCTGCTTTAGTTCAAGCGCTGCTCTACGAACGTCGGTCTTCAAGTGGTGCCCTAGCTTGGTCACTGCATCAAGCTCTTCCAGATCTTGATCGAGTCCGACAACGTAATTAAAGCCGAGAGCATTCTTTGCGGTATCTGGTATGATCTTCAGTCGTCTGCAGGTATTAATGTACTCGCGAAGTTGGTTGTCGAGCTGACACACGGTACCGATGTAAGATTAACGACAGCGATGATGCGCACGATACAATACAGGTACGTACATCATCGCGTATGGCAGCAGCACGATTTTCGTCCGCAGTGATCTGTTGCTGGATAGCGTTCTGTCGATTAACCACTTGATGAAGTTGGTCCGTGAGTCGAGCCCGTTCTTGGGCGATTTGATCGATGTCGTGCGCAGACAATTCCTGGTTGTCAATACGGGTGTGCAGCCTCTGAATTTCCTCGTTGCGAGCGCTGAGCTCGTCCTCTATTTACCACAAACGAAAATCAGCAACAAGTTCTGTAGAAGTTATCGCCAATTTGGGCGTCGACCAACGTACCAAATGACTGCCGAGCTTCAGCCAGAGACTCCATTTTCTTCTCCAGCTTGGCCGCTAGTATCTCGTACCTACTCACGAGCTCCTGGAATTTTGCTAGGTCGCCCAGGCAATCTTTTTTCTTCTTGTCAAGTAGCGGTAACGCATTCTGGCGGTAAAAGAGTGACGAAGCAAACATTCAGCTCGTCAGTCACGTCCCCAATGATCGACTCAGCTGTAGACCGGCATACCTTGTCCCGCTTGGCCTTTTCGATGCGCTTCTTCAGCTCTTCGCGCTGTTGCTCCAACTCGCTCGTTTCCTGCTTAACAATCTCGTTCCGCGCGACTGCAGCAATGCAACAATTTCGAGTCAGCTCCAACGCTCAAGTAGTGAGAGACCAAAAAGTGCGTGCGTACCCAATTTCTCTCGCTCTTGTCTCTCGAGCATGGCGAATTTGTCGTCTTCACCCGCCAGGAAGACGTGGTAGGACGCATCCAGGTACTTGAAGAAGGGTTTGTCCCCATTCTCCTCATCATTCTCGTCACTCTGCTCCGTCTCGTTCGCCTGCTGAATAGCTTCATCGTACTACCAGCACCAACCAATACCAACCACATAAAACACCATCAGTGCACCATAATAAATAAAAAAAAAAGATAAACACGATCCTCCTTACGCTGAGCAGCTCGATGAGCCACGAAATGGACAGCAGCAGCGTCGGCCACGTGTGCGGCGTGCCCACGGCAGCCAGCGACGTCTTGCTGATGGGGATGGGGTACCGCAGGTTGCGGAACTGCAGCACCACGTCCTCCTCGAACTTGACGCCGAACTCGAACGTGGGGTCCACCTGCTTGAACAGGAACAGGATCATGTTGCAGAAGTCCTTCTTGGACGGACCGCGCTTCAGCAGCGCCGGGGACAGCGTCTGGTCGTACATGCGGTCGCTCAGGAACTCCACGAGCGCCTGCACGCAGCTGTTGAGGTACGAGCGGTCGCTCACGGGGCGCGGGTCCAACACGCGCGCGCCGCCGCGGCCCGACACGGACGCGCGCGAGCTGTACGTGCTGCTGCGCCTGTTGGAGGCGCCGTTGCCTACGGACTGGCGCGCGTTCATGGAGGCGCGCGGGCCCGCGGGGGGTCGGCGTGCGGTGTGGCCGGCAGCCGTGGAGACGCGCCGAGACACGACGCCGATGGACTGGCGCTCCATGGCCGAGCTCTTGTTGGGGACGGACACGCGCGTGGACGGGTGCCGCAGCATGGAGGAGCGCGTGTTGAGCTGCGAGGACGACACGGGGCCGAGCGTCGTGCGCCGCATCGTGGAGGAGGTGGCGACAGGAAGGAAGGAATCGGGCGCGCCGAGTATTGGTGTTTGAAATTTAAATATTATGCAATGATAAGTGGACCACAAAACATAGTCAATTATTGTACTTTAAAAACAATGTACTAACATGTAGTAGTATTGTTTAAGAATGTATTGTAAAGTTTAGTTTCAAACTAAAAATTACAATATGTGGAAAATTATTAGTTTATGTGAACATATGATCTGTACATTACGACAAAAAGCTGTGTCGCTGCGAAAGAAAGCTGCTCCCGCTTTGGAAGGTTCGGCACGACGCAGTGACTGTACGACCGTGAAATAGTCAAGTGGACGCTTGAGATGACCTCGGCCGAAAACCGTGGTGGCGGCATGAGGCTTCCTCGAAATGCGAGGTTGGAACCAGGACCTCGCCTCGTCGGCGGAAGCTCTGGCCTCTAAAACACTTTTATGACCACCATCCCCATGTTTTCGTTGCACTCCTCGGAAGCATGTGCTCGTTGACCTTGTGAAGTCCGCGAGACGCGGCAGCTTCTGGCCAAAACGACAGCTGCACATGCTTGGAGTGCTGAGGGCGAAGTTTTCATTGTTGCGTGTGCAATGAGTGCTCGGCAACGTAAAGTTCTCAAACAGTGTCTATTTAGATGGAATAATGTTCGGCCAGAACGAAATGCCTGGAAATCTAATTACATGTATGAGTTTCGGTGGGGGAGTACGGGTTCCCGTTCACTCTCGCTTGACCTTTGAACTGTCGAGTCAAAAACCTTGATACTGTACAGTACAGTAACTTAAACGCGTCGACTGCCGAACCAGCTCGACTTTGTTCGTTCGCACTGGCGCCGTGAAATGGCAGTGCTGACCGCGAACACCATGCAGAAATTTAATTCAGGGTAAAAGTCTAATAGACAAAAAGATGCTGCTTCATCTCGCGCTAGAGCGTATCCAGCGACTAAAGTGTGAACCACGGCGTCCGTGAGCCAGGTGCCGCCATCTCCGCAGTGCTCGATGCGAAGGCCTTGATCCGTACTGTAAATGTATCCATCGCCACTTTAGGCAGATCCTGCGCAAACTCTTCCTTGACATCTGGAATGGTAAGGACGGCGCAAGGAGCCCGCAAAATGCAGTGGAGCTGGCTTCTGTGCACCTACAGACCGCGACTTGCACTTTCGTAAACCCCGATCGGGTCACATCGTGGCGGGCTTTCACAGGCGAACGAACTGCCTCTACCGTGTGGCCGCGCGCGATGCGTTCGCACTTCCGGATCATTGATCACCCTGCGTCGAGTGCGAGCGCGCTCGAATTGGCGGATTGAGTCCGGTGGTCGATCACCATGACGGCCACCAAGAGGCCAGCTAGCAGACTGCGCGTGGCACGCCGCCAACAGGTTTTCGTCGACGAGGAGGAGGAAGAGGCCAGCTAGCAGACTGCGCGTGGCACGCCGCCAACAGGTTTTCGTCGACGAGGAGGAGGACAATGCAAACGGTGGGTCGGGCTCGGCCAGGACTGTGGACATGGCGTTCCTCTCGAACGGGACCAGCTTCGTCGACGGCAGTGGCGTGGGGCACGTCAAGGTGAACGAAAGCATGGACTGGTCGGACGTCCTGCGCAACGACACCACCGTGCACATTATTTACCAAGGCTCGGGGTCGCACGAGGAGATCCTCATCATCCCCGTCAACGAGACTGCACCGAATTCGGTGGACTCCTCGTCCGGTGGCTCATCGGGCAGCGACAGCAACAGCGGATCGGCGTCTGGGAACAGCACACTAAGTCCAGTTAACAGCCTTCCGACGGGGTCAAGCGCAGGTGACAGTGACAGCAGTACCGGCGACGAAGGGGTGGTCGGTACGGCTTCCTCTCCATTGACGCTTGTGATCGTAGCCTCCGTCCTGGCCCTCATAGCTATTGCGGCTGTGATTGCTGTGGTGCTGTATGGCCGAAGGAACCGGCGACGCGCGTATTCAGAAGACCCGAGCAACACGGACGAGCCGTTCATCGTGGGCCACCTCCCTCATCAAGCCGCCCCGGAGCTCAGCGTGCTGGACACGGACATCACGCCGGACTTGTGGGTGGAAGGCCAGTACCAGTACTCGCCCAACATGAGCGGGTTGCAGAACTCCCTTAACGGCACCGCCATCCTTTCGGACAACAACACAACTCCGGCACACCACAGACTGACGGTGGACGCGTATCCGCTTGGCCCCAACACGCGGCGAGGCCAACGGTATCGTGACAACAACGCTCTGGAGGATATCTCGGATCGAGGGCGCCACCGCACAGGCACGACCCCCGTTGTTTTGTATGAGCACGACTCGATAGAGGAACGCAAGACCAACTCGAGCAGGAGGCAGCAATCGCAACATCCGTCCCGACGGCAACAACAGCAGCATCCGAGTCAACGCAGCCAGCAGCAACAGCATCCGAGTCAACGCAGCCAGCATCCAGACCGAATGAGTCAGCAGCAGCAAGAGCGAATGAGTCGGCGCGATAAGTTCGCCACTAGGCGAGACAGGTGATACATGTAGTGTCGGGCTCCGTTGCAGTATAAAGTACTATTTGTCAATAAAAACTTCACAAATGTCCACTTTCAGTCGTAACTTCACACACCCCACAACTGTACCAATTCCATGGTACCGTGCACCATTGGAGCTGCTGCTTGGCCATCAATTGGTAAACTGAAGCCATCCCGCATTTGACTGACTGACCGACTGACCGACAGCATGGCTCGGGGCAACGCGCAGTACTCGGCGGCCGAGCTCGTGGCCAAGGCGGAGGCGCTAGTGGACCAGTGCCAGCCCGAGCTGGCCGTGCAGTTCTTCGAGAAGGCGCTGCTGCAGGAGCCGAGCAACGCGTCGCTGCTGGACTCGATCGGCGAGCTGAGCACGGAGCTGGACAACCCGGAGCGCGCGCTGTCCGCGTTCCAGCAGAGCGTGGCGCTGGCGCCCGCGCAGAACCCGTCCAAGTACTTCTACCTGTCGCAGCTGGTCACGGGCGAGGAGGCCGAGCGCTACACGACGCAGGGCATCACCCAGCTGCAGCACGAACTGCAGCAGCACGTGGACCCGAGCACGCCCGCGGCGCTCACCATCAAGAAGCAGATCTGCGACGCCTTCTGCTCGCTCGGGGAGCTCTACATGACGGACCTGTGCGACCACGAGGAGGCCGAGGCGCGCTGCGAGAACTACTTCCAGCAGGCCATGAAGTTCGACGTGGGGCTGCCCGAGCCCACGCAGGCGTTGGCCAACCTGCGCCTCGTGCAGCAGAACAAGGAGGCGGCCGACAGCCTGCTGGAGGAGACGTTCCGGCGTCTCAACGAGAACTGCGACGAAGACAGCATGCCCTCCTTGGAGTTCCGCACCGCCACGGGCAAGATGCTCATCGAGGTGGAGCGCTACGAGCAGGCGTGCGACGTGCTGGAAGGAGTGATGCAGGAGGACGACGAGAACGCCGAGCTCTGGTTCCTCGTGGGCACGTGCTACCGCGCCATGGACGACCTGCCCAACGCGCTCGAGTTCTTTGAGAAGTGCCAGACCATGCTCACGAAGTTCAAGAAGGAGCTGCGGGACGAGTTCTACCTGCAGGACCAGCTCGAGAGCGTGGAGGAGACGATTGCCGAACTCAAAACCTCCATCGCCAACCGACCTCCTGAGCTGGACGAGGAGAGCGGTAGCGAAGAGGAGGAGGGCGCCGATGCGGAGACGGTAGGACAGCAGGACGTGGAGATGGAGGAATGAGCGGAGCACATGAGCGTGACCCCCATAGATTTCATTCAAAAGACAATATATGTTTGATATACCTCCTACATCTCCGTTCGGGAAGGCGGCAACTGCGGTGGCAACAGTGGAAGACACACGATCTTGCCGCTACCGACGCCAAACACCACGTGCATTTCATCCGGGGCCAGTCCTTGCGATGCGATATCTCCATACGTCGCTCGTTCGAGTAGGACACGCTGGTCGTCAAGCGTATGCGCTGTCATGACGAGCGCCTGCTCGCTGTTGCTCACAACAACCTTCGAGTAGCGCGCACAGATACTCAGCGATGTCATCGGGGCGTCGCCCAGCGAGAGTTTGGCCATGAGCGTTCCGTTCAAGTGGAAGGAATACAGCATTGGAACTCCTGTGCCCATGGACTGGAGCACCACGTGACCCACAT
Organism: Phytophthora niederhauseri; assembly: GCA_024679275.1. Lineage (NCBI taxonomy): Eukaryota > Oomycota > Peronosporomycetes > Peronosporales > Peronosporaceae > Phytophthora > Phytophthora niederhauseri. The sequence continues at coordinate 14,571 of JAIKVH010000320.1, forward strand.
TGGACAACGCAAGCGATATAACTCCGGGCTCGAGATCACCTGGCACCTCGAATGAGTGAATGATCGAGCCGTCCTCCAAATTGTGCACTAAGCACTCGTTAGAGGCTGAGCCACTGACGCAGACGCCGAGCTCATCGGATGCACTCACGCAGTTAACTTGGGCGTTGTGTCCTAGCAGCACCTGGTCGGCCGAGTAGTCGTTAGCATGAACGGGTTTCGAGCTCGTCTTTGACCCTCGGAAGATCTTGAGCGAGTCCAGCAACGTCGAGTTCATGCTTGCCACTTTCCACACGGAGATGGTGCCGTCGGTGCAACCAAGAGCCAGCATTGTGCCGGAGCTGCTGGTACTCACGCTGGTCACCACAGCCGTCGGTGCAACCAAGAGCCAGCATTGTGCCGGAGCTGCTGGTACTCACGCTGGTCACCACCGATTGATGCTGCAGCAAACGGTACAGTAGCGCTCCATCGGCGGTCGAGTGGAATCGTGCGGAGAAATCGTGATGACCAACAGTGCAAATCACCATGCCGCCATGAAGCAATGCGATCGAGTTGGGGACACCCTGCGGGGTCAACAGTGCAAATCACCATGCCGCCATGAAGCAATGCGATCGAGTTGGGGACACCCTGCGGGGTCGACAGAAACCGCTTCTCTCCAAGTACCTTTCGGCTCTTTCGGTCTTGAAGCTCAATGAATTCACCAGCATGCTCGCTGCCAGAGCTCGTCGCAGATGTTGCTCCCTTGGACTTGGTCGAATGATGGTGGTGCTGCGGTTTTGTCAACTTTGGTCCGAATCGATGACAAGAAAGCATGCCATTGCTGTCCACACAGACGAGCTGCGATGTGCCTGGGTTCAGCTTGACAAGCACAACGGGTGCCTCATGAGGCACTCCCAACACCGTCCGTTGGAGTTCCGGTGTTAAAGACACCGACAGCGGCTTTGCTGGTGATGCAACATTACCTGCGAGCAGAGTACTCGCAATCGATTGTCGCTGGGGGTGAGACTCGCGAAGAACTTGGGTAGGCGTCTGCCCGAAATGCGCGATCTGAGACTGCATCGAAGACTTCACGACTGGATCAGTGATCGAGTCGACGTCAACCATGCCCTCGTACGTAAGGTAGAAGAACACGTTATTTGCTTTCACAGCAACTGCCCCTCGCTGCTTGCAGCCAAAGACCAAATCGATCCAGTGATGAATATTGGCCGACACATATTCACTTTCCAAAGCCTGGTAAGACGGAGGGGTTAGTTGAGTGATTAGGAATGTACAACAATAAACGTGGACGTACCACGAGGTTTTTCATCACGAAATCTTCGGGGGAGCTGGCCCAAGGCGGCAGCACAACATCGCTCACATCCGCTCCGCTCTGCCTGGTACCTAGGTCCAGCTTGTT
>JAIKVH010000321.1:0-15959 GCA_024679275.1 Phytophthora niederhauseri
TACAACGTCCACGGAAGCTACTTCCTCGGATTCAACAAGGTGCCGCCCTACCGAACCACACCAGCCAACTGTGCCAACAACAGCTACCCCTTCGAGAGCTACTTCTACCACGGCAGCCTCGGATACTACTCCTTCTACATCGAGGGCGAGGGCACAGTCTGCGCGCTCGACAGCACAGCCTACGACATCGTTCAAGCCGTCGGCACCTACGATATAAACGGATTTCGCCTTGCCAACGACATGGGAGACACCTTCTATCGGAAGTCATACTGGTACGGAATCACCGGCGGGTTGTGGATCGCGTACCGCTTCTGGGTGATCCGGCGCAGCTTCGTGTCGTGCAAGCGCTTCATCAGGCGGTGCGACCCCGCGGCCGAGCGCATCAGCTTCCAGGACGCCCTCGTCTTCGTGCAGGAGAGTCTGCGCTTGTCGGCTCACGGCGCGAAGAACTACCATCGACTTGTGCTGCTGTTCGCACTGCTGGACCTGGGCCTCATGAGCGACCTCTTCCTGCTGATCACCCAAGAAGGACTCATGGGGCGCGTGCAGTCCATCTCGCTCGGATACAACCTGGCCGGCATCATGTCCACGCTGTTCGAGATGGTGGAGACCATGGGCTGGATGAGGGAGAAGACGCGCTGCTTCGTCAAGCGGCTGTTCTTCAACTACGAGACGGCCCTCGTCGGAGAACTGCTCACGGCCGCGCTCATCCAGTTCTACCTGACGTCGCTCAACCGGTCGAGTCTGCGGCACACCGAGGTGGAGGCCAAGGCCGTCTCGTACTACGTCATGAGTCTGGTGGGCCACGGTTGCATTGCACTAGGCTGCGTGCTCGTGATCGTGCTCCCTCGGTTGACGGGGACGCTCTGTTTCGTGCGGTGGAAGTACGGCGGTCTCGGTCTGCTCACGAAACCCTGCTCTGTGGACACGGCGCTGGGGGCGCGCTCCAAGTTGATCTCGCTGGCCGGGTACGTGTGGGAGGGTGGCGACCTGTACTACAAGGTGAACACGCTGAGAGCGTTCGGCATCTCGAGGTTGACGGGGGAGGACGGCAGCGAGTTTCTGGTTCACTTGAAGTTGCACTGGTTCACGATTCCGCGCGAGTGTCTGGTGGTGTTTGGCGCTGTTTCGGGTACGAGAGTGGAGGCATGCGAGGAGCGTCCGTGTTCGGGTGTAGTGAGTGCGTTCGACCGGGTGCTGGGCGGAGGAGGCATGCGAGGAGCGTCCGTGTTCGGGTGTAGTGAGTGCGTTCGACCGGGTGCTGGGCGGTGAAAAGAATATGAGCATTTGGCTAAAAGCTGCTGCCGCTAGTGGCGACAACGGAGGCAGTAGGGTCTTACCTTCTGATTAGGGATCCGACACTGACATTTTAGGGATCAACTTTGACCGGACATGCCTTTATCTTTTGTTACGTGTTTGTCGACTTTGTTTGTTGTGTGTTGTGTGAATTCACATTCGTTCTGTGAGTACAGTGACCCAGATCTAGACGAAGCTGCGATCAGAGCTGGTGGCGATGCCATTCGCCTCCCTCGTGCACGAGTTCGCTGGTGGGCCAGTACTTCGGCTCAAGCTTGAGAGTGCTGAGGCGGTCCTTACCACTCAGATCAGTGTACTTGATGCGCACCGAGTCATTTTCTGACTTTGCAGTAACGACGCGCACGAAATCGTCGATACTTGTGATCTTGACGCCATCGATTTCCTTAATCCGACTCGTGGGTGGCGGGCCGTAGCGAGCAGCGGGAGAGCCCGAGTACCGGCAGGACACGTAGATACCGTCCTCCAGCGAAATGCTGCGCTGTGCTGATACAGACAGGGGCGGCGCCTGAAGCAGCAAACCCTGCCAGAAGACGATGCGGTTGATCTCCGTGCGCTCCATGAAAAGAGTTTTCACATCCAACTGCATCTCGCGTCCATCTCGCACAATCGTAAGCTGAACTTCCGGTTTTTGCGTACAACGCTCCACTTCGCGGAAGCTCGTCACGATTTTGCCGTCCACAGCCACCAAGATGTCGCCATTCTTCAGCACATCCTTTGCCTCCGTGCCGCCCCACCGACGCGCAACACTCAAGATAGTTCGGCGGTCTGGCGCATCCTTCTCCAAAATCTCAGCTAGCGCCTGCCCGAGACCAAGTTCCCGAGCCTTTGCCAAGCTCAAGTGCTCAAAATCAACCCCCAGATCATAGATACGGGGCGTCGCACCTCGCATGAGCGGTGCCGCGCTTTCCATGATCAGCTCCATCGGGATGCCGCGATTGAATTGACTTTCCACCTTGGAGTTACGGCGCTGCTGCTGAAACGAGAACGAAGCCCAGAAAGCACTCACTTCGCCCTTATCACTGCACACAACGCCGCCTTCAGTTCCAACAACATCCTGCAAAGCCACCATTTCAAGATTGTGCTCCTGGTACCGAGGAGGGTTGGGCATAGGTAGCCCAATCCACTTGACGCCAGATACGATGGTTTCCCGGGATACAAGATCCGAGTGGCCGCTGCGCCCCACACTGCTCATGAGACCTACGAGCCACACCGGATCGGAGGGTACCAACGGCTTGGAGGCCACTTGGCAGCTTTCAATCGGAGTTGATCCAATAAGTTTGGGGTCGTACTGTACAATGGCGAAGTTATGCACCGGATGAACGAAAACGACATGAGCTGGAACCATGATAGTGCTGGCGAAGGTAACCATAGCATCACCCATCGAGTCAGTGACGGTGTTGCGATCCACCACCACGAGTCCCTTCTCCGCATCGATCACAAGTCCTGTGCCACGGTAGTTCGATGTTGACAAGCTGTTCACGCTAAACGGGCGATCGAAGTCCACGGTTACTAGCGAGCGCGCTAGCTTGTTCTCCACCGGGTTTTTGCCGGGCAGTGTCGTTGTCGATCCAATCGGTTCTTTTTCTCCAGAAGGCTTGGCATGTGTACCCGCGCTTTCTGCGGGCGGGGCGAAGTGCTCGCAATGCCACGTGCCGAGCTTATCATCGCGCACGTACTCGCAGAATGGAAACCACCTGCGGTCCACATGCACGACCTCGACCTTCTCCGGCTTATCCGTCAGCTTCGAGAATTTGACCACGATACGATCCCGGTCCTTACACTGCTTCAAATAGTTCTTAAGCGTCTCGAGATCGGGTGTTTTAATCCCATTCACCGAGTGGATGATAGCCCCACGGCCGATGCGAGAACGTTGCAGGAAGTAACCCGGGTCCGCCACGTACGGCGCTCCAGGGCTCATTGCATGATTCCGGGCTTGTTGATACGAAAGTGGGTTAATCACCGCACCACCAATCTCAATAAAACGCGACGGAGTAACGGCGTGTAGATCTTGCACTGGCACCTTGTGTGTCACGAGCATTCCGGATCGCTCAATTTGAAGCTCGATCTAGTCAAATTTCACTGGACCGGTTAGCCATGCTTCCGATCACACAAGTCCTGAGAAGCAAACAATCGTACCTCTTTGCCCACATTGTCGTCGAGAATGGCCTCCAACGGGACAAACCGCGTGATCAGTTCACCATTAACGCGAACTAGGACGTCGCCTGGCTGCAACTTGCTGCTCAATGGGCCGCCCGGGATCGTTTCAGCTACCGTCAGCATACCTGTCTCCAACGGGAAGGAGGAGCGAACAAGGCTTTCGGTGGCGGGGTCTACGCCAAGTCGGCGCACCTCGTCGAACGGTTTGTAGTTGAAGATCGTTTGGATGGTGCCTCGAGGCACATCCTTACCCTCTCTGATTAAATCGAACGCTCTCTTTACACGATCTAGGGGCAGGTAGAAAGAAGCCGACGTGCCAATCTTTCCGCCTGCGTTAAGAGCGATAGCATCACCGTCATGGTTAAGCACCGGGGAACCAGAAGAACCTCCAGTGGTTCCTGTCAGACAAATATTCACAAATGCAGTCGTTAGAGCAGTTTTAACAGCACATTATTGTTCCGCAATTAGTGGGTCCGTACCTGACGAAGCTTGGTAGTAAAACGTATTGAAGTCGTTGTAGTTGTTGTAGCCGTAATTGGGCGCGTCACGATCCAGGCGTGCCAATGTACCGCTAGCAATCGCAAGTTTTTCAGCAGCGTCATTGCCGACCACACGAATGTCCGTCCCAACGGTGGCCTTGTCCGGCTCCAGTCGCAGCGACGGCACCGACATGTGCTTCACATCCTGCACCAAAAGAAGGATAAAAGTTTAGTACCTGGGATCATGATCGCAAAATGCAGCATCAACTCATACCTCTGGTTTGAATTGGAAAAAGCCAAAGTCATGCACCGGATCGCGATAAATGGGGATGACTCGAACTTCCTCGTTGTTCTGGAATACAGCTTCAGCATCCTGCACAGCGCAATTCATGAGCAACAACTCGTCAGTAACAAAAATCCAGCCTCTTTCCCAGCTTCGCAAGATTACAGTAGCGTACAATAGGCCCCGGTCCCACGACGTGTCGATTCGTGAGGATGATTCCCTTCTCGGCGTCAACCACGAAGCCCGTCGCGGATCCGTTGCCTGGCGATTCTGTATCGAAGAACTATAAAACCCAACAACTTAGTAAACAAAATTGCTGATAGCCATCCAGAAAGTCAAATAAAACTCCCGCCCCCACCTTGGGCGAATTGAGCTTGAGCGACACGATCGCCGGCACCACGCGCTCCAGCGTGGCCTTCCAGTCCAGTTTGTTCTGGTTGGCCTCGGCTGCCACGAGCTCCGCCGCCAGGCGGTCGCTGAGCTTGCGCTCCCGCTGGATTTCCAGCTCGCGCTGCTGCTTCTCCTTGTCGCTCTGGCGCTCCGTGCTCACGAACAGGTAGCCGACGCCCGCCGCCGCCAGCGCGGCCACCGCCATCTGCGCGTTCTGCGTCGCTATTAAAACCCAATCACCCAAAAAGACCCACAAATGTCAACTCCACTTCAATCACAACCCTACTACGACAATCACTCTTCACTATCCCCCCGAATATAAGACCCTCGATCCGCCACGTACTTGGAGTCGACGAGGACGACGTGGAGAAGGGGCGCGCGGCGCCTCCGAGCCCCGTGGACAGCGCCTGCAGAGCGCGCGGGCGCTGACAAAGCTGCTGGGCACGGGCGCCAAGCCGCCAGGACGCTGGCGAGCGCCGCAGCGGCGTCGCCGCGGCACGAGCTCCGGCCTTCCACATCCGAGGGACTTTTGGCGAATGGGAAGGTCGTTCAACTTTGACCCAAATAAGTTTTGGGAAATCAAAATGAGTCGGATATCCTACCCATTTCGCCGGGTATCTGACCCATTTCAGCATTGGCAGGCGACACCATGTCGGCGACCATGCTGCGGCAGATGCTGGTGGACGCGGCGGCCTTCCTCAAGGCCGAGCGCTACCAGGAGGCGCAGGACGCGGGTCGGCGCGTGACGCAGTTCGACCCCAACAACTTCCAGGCCTTCATGTGCGTGGGGCTAGCCAGCTTCCACCTGCAGCAGGTGCGTCCGTCCTTCCGTCCGCCCACCTCGCCCCTTTCTCTCTCTCTCTCTCTTATTGTGTCTAACACTATCTGTTATGCGGTGCTGCTGTAGTGGGAAGACTGTGAGGAGGCATACCGTCGAGCGGCCGATATCAAGCCGGACATGCCGGCGCCCTGGAAGGTGCCAAAATCTTTCTGTCCATGGCTGGTTCTTGTAAATTAGGAGACTGAGTGGAGCATTCGGGTGGTCGCAGTATCTCGTGGACCTGTTTGAGGCGAGGAACGACGTCAAGAGCAAGTTGCAGCCGCTGGAGAAGCTCGTGGAGATCAACTTGAGGTGCGGCGGCTGCGGTGGCAAGGTTGGTGGAATGACAACTGATACGGAGGCATCCTGTTGTGTTTGTGTGGACTGTTGGTGGCGCAGTGGTAAGAAACCGAAGCGCTGTCAGAAATGGGTCGCCGAGGTGGCGGCCGCGGCGATGGAGCTGAAGATGCTGCCGAAGGTATGGCGTCTTGATGCTGTATAGCCGCTAGAATATTTCATAGTTTGCTCACGGTATGGCTGGTATTTGTGACGTTGCATAGGCTTTTGACTCGTGGTACACGCTTGTCGGGGAACAGCCTGGCGATGTTGGACAGCTCTCGCTTGAAAAGACCCCGAACGAGGAGCTGCCGTCGCCGCTGAATATCTGGTTGGACTTGGTTGATCTGCTTCAGGTACTGTGTGGCAAATGGTGGGGAGTTGGTTGGTCGCTGATGCGCATACTGACGGAAAGGTGTTGTGTTTTGTTGTGTTGTGTTGCTGTAGCGCCCTGGATTCACTCTATTGCTTCAGGTACTGTGTGGCAAATGGTGGGGAGTTGGTTGGTCGCTGATGCGTATACTGACGGAAAGGTGTTGTGTTTTGTTGTGTTGTGTTGCTGTAGCGCCCTGGATTCACTCTATCCGAGTGTTCGGTGAACTGTTCGATCGCCGAGTTCTCAAGCCAGTTTTTTGCTGTGGCGTCTCGTACAGAATGGACAGCCCAGACCGAGGAGCTCGATGCGCTGCGGCCGCGAATGGATGGTGCGATCGCGTACTTCATGCGCTTTCACCTTGATGCATTGAAGGCGTCCAAGAAAAAATCTCCTCTCCTCAAGACGGTGGATGCGCTCGCGACGTCAATCATTCAATGGTTTCCAGGATCAAAGATCCCAACGGAGTTTTTACTACTCCGAGCTGAGGACCAGGACAGTCGTGAGTATTTGGTATGCCCATTATTTGCTGTCAAGTATAGTCTGATGACATTGTCGTGGTGCTTGTGGCTAAATGGTAGCTATCGCGTTGGATAAGGCTACCGAAATCGCGAAGGGTCTGTCTGCCACTCATCCCAAGAGCCCAATGGCTCTTGTTTATCAGGCACTCGAGTGTCTGCGTTCGGGAGACAGCAACCAGGCAAGTGTATATTCCCATACTTTCGTCATTGTTGTTATGCTTCCTTCTAACTATTTTACGTTGAACAAACAGGCGCGAGAGAACTTTGTTGAAGCTCTAGCCGGGTACTCCTCCTCGTCATTTCAAGAATGCGCTCTTTGTATTCGCGTCCAGATTGAGCTTGCTTCTATTGCACTCGCCGGACGCGATGTCGAGGGTTGCTTGAATCGCTTAGCTCTTGCGAAAAAGGTGGTGGCTGACAAGTCGAAATCACTTGGATCTGAAGGCCCATTCCCCTCAGTGTGAGTTAATATGTCTATTGCTAAAGTTTTATGTTGGACTTCTAACGTGCGCATACGTGATTCAGGTATTCGGAGGTTAAGGTGATGTTCATGGCAGCAACGGCGTGTGAGTTCTCCGGTGATGCGGACAAAGCGTTGGAGAGCTACCGTGGGGTCATGGGGAGCGGAGATGTTGATCTCGCGGTGAAAGCGGCGATTGCAGCCGCAGAACTGTTATCAGCAAAATCGCAGCCGAAGGAGGCTTTGGAAATTATCGACTCGGTGACGGCATCTGAGTTAGAGGACGAAAACATGAGCGCGGCGTTATCGTGCACGCGCGGATGGCTTCATTTCCAGCTTGGTGATCCTCAACAGGCTCAGTCACTATTCGAGGCAAATGTGAGCAAGATTCCGTCCACTGATATTGTCGGTAAGGGGCGGACTCTCAAGCGGCTGGCCATTGTGTACTGGCACCTCGGTGGCTCTCATCAAACAGCCAAGACAGGGTGCTTCGGTCATCTCCTTCAAGCTGCCAAGCTGACTCCGTTGGATGCGGAAATCTTCTCCTGGCTCGGCAAATGGTATCAAGAAGTAGCGCAAGATATTCTGCGAGCCGAAAAGTGTTTCTTGAAGGCTCTTTCCATTTCTCCGACGAATGAACTTGCGGGGATGGCTTTGAGTAACCTGTACGATGTTCAAGGAAAATATGACGCCAACGTCAAACTTTGGGAGCGAGTGACTGAGGATCAGGAAACTGCTCCCACATGGGCGCTCCTGCGGCTTGCTCAGCACTTGGTCGAACAAAACGACGAGAGTGCTGTGGGTAAGATGCACCTAGTGCTTCGTAATGATCCCATGAACGCCCAGTACTGGGTCATTCTGGCACACATCTACCAGAATTTCGACAAACAGGTCTCCGCGCAGAGATCGTACTTGAAGGCCATTGAACTGGGTGAAGAAAGTTGGTGCGTTCGGTGCGAACTGGCTCGGATTGAAGGATCATTGCTACTTTTCGACGATGCTTTGGACCGTAACAGAGATCGTACTTGAAGGCCATTGAACTGGGTGAAGAAAGTTGGTGTGTTCGGTGCGAACTGGCTCGGATTGAAGGATCATTGCTACTTTTCGACGATGCTTTGGACCGTATTAAGCCGGTTGTCACAGGCGAACTGTCGGATGGTGACCCGGATGTAACCGTTGCATCAATGATTTACGCGGACCTGCTCTTCCAGCAAGCAAAATACCTGTGTGCTGAGGGTCTGTATGGCAATGCCGCAACCAATTTGAAGGAGGCTTCAAATTTGATGAAGGGATTGCCGTCTACCTCGCCTCTATCTGGGTCTGTGGAAGCGTGCAAATTGATCGGCGACATCCACTGTTTTGCGTTCTACCTGTCACCAGAAAACTTTTCGAGCGAGGGGTCCAGTTGGGTTGAGTTCATTAGCACCGGAAGGAAGGCGTATGAGGCTGCAGTGCTACTTTCCAGAAAGGCCAAAAAGGAGGTTGTTGACGGGCCTGACGCGGTGGCTGCAGAGAGATACTACGATATTGGTCTCAGTTACTGGTACGAAGCGCAGGCTCAGAGCAACGTGCAAGGTGTCCACACTTCAGCTTTCGTGATCGACAAACTCCATTCCAAGAGTGAAGCCAACGCAACGGTTGCAATGTTGAAGGCAAAAGCGGCAACGAATTTCAAGCTGGCCCTTCAGGAAGATCCTTCGTGCTCACTGGCGTGGAACGGCCTGGCGCTGGTATCCGACAGTCTGCTGGTGAAACAGTTTGCATGGACCCGTGCAATTCAAACTGGAAGCAGCAGTGACGCCACGTGGGCGAACCTGGGCATGTTCTACCTCAGCCAAGCTGATTCAGTGGCGTCCACAGCATCTTTGGCGCAAAAGTCATTCCTTCAGCTACAAAGCATGAATCCCAGCAATCCATCGATGTGGAATGGGTATGCGATGCTAGCTCGCCGCCAAGCTAGCTCCACAATTCAGCAAAGAAAAACGATTGAAGCTTTCGATTGTGCGCTGCAAGTCGGGTTGGATTTGGACGCTTTGCTGGGCTTAAGCACGGCGTTGCTTGACTACGGAGCAAGCGTTGGTGATTCGATAACTCAAGCACCGGAACACGGCAACGAACAGGTGATGTTCTATCTGAAGAAGTACTTGGAACGGGATCCATTCAACCCACGTGCATGGCACGCACTTGGTGTCGTACAACATCAGCTTGGTTTGTACACGGAAGCATTGTCGTCTTACACTCGTGCGGCTTCGTCGGCACCGGTGCCTAACGGGTTCGAGTGGAACAAGCTTTTTACGAAGCTGGGTAAGTTGTCCGCCACAACTCATGATGCAAACGTCGACGAGCTGGCACTCCTGGAACAAATTGCTGCGTCGGTTAAGACGACATCCGGTGCTTCTGCATCGCTGCAAGCCATTGTGCAAGCCCAGATACTGTACCGGCGATCGAAGGAGGGTGAAGCACTGAGCTTGCTGCAGGCGTTGCTCTTACAAGAGGACTCGGAATCCGCGGAAAGCGAGGTTGTTGCCCTCGTCGGTTTATCGATGGCAAGCTTACTGATGGACAAGTTTACTTCCCAGGCCACTGATCTTGCGACAGTGTGTAAGGAGCGCCTCTTGTCGTTGATTGACCAGGCGGAGTCGATACTGTCAACGCGTGACTATCTGAACCTGCGTTTGGTTGAGCTTCATGAACGGTTTGTTGGTGCTGAAGATGCTTACTTGTCGCGCTTGCAAGCGCTATCCCAAGCTAACGACGGTGCCAATTCGAGTACCTTGTGGTTGCGATTGGCGCTTGCGACGATCGACTCGCAAAACCTTCAAGTGTCAAGTTGTCTTGCTGAGTACTTGCGTTCGAGTGCTAAGAATGTGCCTTCGCCTGGTAATGAGACAGTGGATCGCAATTACTTGGACGCGTTGGTGGGACTGTTCAAGGCGGGTCCGTCTGGAGCTAAGGGGTTGTGCTTGGACGCGCAGAAGCTGATCCGTGCTCAACCATGGAACCCGCAAGCTTATGTGCTGGCTGGCGCAAGCATTCTCAAGCGCGTTGAGCTTGAGACAAAGCAGGCTTCTCACGATGAGGTTCTTCGCCAGTTGCTACGCCTGTTGCAAACCGGCTTATCGCTGGCTGTTGCTGCTAGCAAAAATGAGTACGACGCAGCTCAGTTGGAGCTGTTAATGAGTTACTGCTACGTCAAGCTTGGCGAACGGGACCAGGCGACTGCTATCTCGAATGAGGCACTGAAGCGTCTGGGAGCAGCTGAAGCGAGCGGTGTGCTGGCGCACTCTGTGGATGTTGAATTGCTGAAAGCGCGGCTGCTCTCAGTTGTGAGCTCGACTAAGGCCTTCGAAAAATATCTGGGTATTGTTGCTGCTGTCTCGGCAACTGGAAGTGGAAATTCTTCAAGCAGACTGGTGCCGATCCTCATTGAGCTCGGCGGGCTTTACGAAGAAGAGCAGCTACTGGACGCCGCGATCAACGTGTGGAAGCTTGTCGCCTCCCTAACTGCGACCAAGTCCCCTGGTACAGCTGAAGGTGACGACGATGTGAGCAGCACTACCACAGCGTTGAGTAGCAACAGCGATCTTGCCACTTGCTTCTTGGCGAACTTGCGGCTTGCGCTTATCCACGGCAAAAAGAACAATGTCAAGCCGGCGCGCAAGCACATCAAGGTTGCTGTTACGCTCGCTGAAGTGGGAGGTGACTCCAACTCGTCCACCGTTGCTGCGTTCGTGGAGAACGTCCTCGCTAACTAGCGTTAGAGCACTGGCTGCAACAAAATGTGCACAAGAAAGAGATGCGATGATGCAACGTCCTATTCTATTGTTCCCGCGGTTCATGGTGATAACTTGCTCTTACACCGTGGCGTCATGCGGTCCGAGAGCCTGCAGCAGGAAGTACTCGTCGTTTGGTAAAATGAGCAGGATGTAGTTGTTGCTGCCGTTCCCTAGGTAACCGTGCTCTCGTCGTTGCAGCTCACTCTTTCCCTTGTTGCTCTTGGCTCTGGTTGGCTGCACCCACGACACGAAGACATCCGGGAAGCCCCAAACCGTGACTGCACCCCACGGCACTTCGCCGTTCTTGACAGCACGCTGCACCTTTTCCACAATAGTGGAGCAAAACGGAGCAGCCAGCAGGCCACGCCACCGCACCGTGGTCACCTCACTGTCCGGTTCGCACTCGAATGAGTCGGGGATGCCCGTGAAAGTCGACACGTACTCCTCCAGCTTCCGTCTCTGCAAGAGGTCGGTGAGTCGACATGCCACAAGCCCTAGCCAGTCGTACGCCTCCTGCAGCGACGTCCTGAGTCTATCTCCATCGTCCTCATCACGCTCGTCCTTCCCACCAACCTGCGCGTAAAACGCGTCAAACTTGGGCAGAAACACCTCGCTGAACGTCGTCATCTGCGCGTTCAGCTCAATGCGCTGACGCGGCACCGTGTCATCATCCCCGAACAATATGGTCCTCGCCGCTCCGCGCTGATTGTATGCGCACATGAGCATCTCCAGATCCTCCAGTTTCGAGCTCAGAGCCTGTCTCACTCGATCTCTAAAGGCGTTGTCCCCTTCCTCTGCGAAAGTCGACGACGTCAAGTCCAGCGTGATGACGTACTTCTGGCCGCGAGTCGACCTGCAGGTGGCTGGCACGGCCTTGCCGTACTTCTCGCCCACAATACCCAACTGTTGGTACGTGTGCGAGTCCACCAGTAGCAGCAATTGGCCCGACAGCAGCAGCATCGCCGACTGCGACGCGTCCACCGCCACGTTCTTGGCCACCATGAACACAGCGCCGCCGTCCACCAGGTACTCGCGGATGAAGGCCGGCGACAGGAACATGTCGACCGAAGCCTTGACTTCGTAGTAAAAGCCCGTCTCCCATTGCAGCAACTGCGCCGCGGCCTTCCCGGCCTTGCCAGGCAGATACACCTCCATCTGCTGGTTCAAGGCGTGGCCCGAGACGACGCTATCATGGCGAGAAGCCTCGTGCGAGAAGCGCGAGTGCCACACCAGCAGACGCGAGGACGGGTACGCATTGTCCGGTCCGCTCTGAAGCAGCGCGTTCGCCCCCTGCAGCCGCGCGCGCCGCTGCGCCGCGCCGCGTCGAGGAGCCTTGCCACCACTCACCATGCTTTCGGTAATTGGATTGCAAAAATTATTGTGTTGTACACCAAGTGTACACCATATCGTTTTTGGTAGGTGTACCAAAAGAGCGGTACCGTACGTACATCAGCGTTCATCCGCTTCAGCCTCGCGATGTAGCAAGAGCCGCGGGTTGGGGAGTCCAGTAAACCCCAGCATGCTGCTGCATGTTGTGTAACACCAAGTGTACACCATATCGTTTTTGGTAGGTGTACCAAAAGAGCGGTACCGTACGTACGTCAGCGTTCATCCGCTTCAGCCTCGGCCGATGTAGCAAGAGCCGCGGGTTGGGGAGTCCAGTAAACCCCAGCATGCTGCTGCATGTTGTGTGGGGCTGGTGGTCATCCGCCCGGACGGCTGCAGCGAGGCGCAGCACTGTCCAGGGAGTGCGGCGTCTGAAGAGCCACAGCGGGCGATAGAGGTCATCGGAGCCCGTGAAAGCCCGCGAGAGACCAGGCCATGTGTCCGGCGTGTGCGCAGACCATCGGACTCGCAGGAACGTTGGTGCACCTTTCAACAAAACATAACGGCTCGCCTTGGAACCCCCACAACTCGATCTCTTCTCATCGTGGCCAGTGCGCGGGTGACTCTGACGCAGGACTCGGAGGAGCGTTGGTGCACCTTTCAACAAAACATAACGGCTCGCCTTGGAACCCCCACAACTCGATCTCTTCAGTCGCCGTCTGTCGACGAACAACAGCAGCTGGCTGCGCTCAAAACTCTGACAGTCGATACCCCTCCGGAAAACGAACATGGCTACACGCCGTTGCCCACATTGAAGACACCTGCCACCTTGCACTCGTCCGCTCGCCTCCTTCACCTCATCCAGCGCCTTGGTGCCAGTGCCGTCAACGGCTCCCTCCCTAGTTTTAACGCGTCCATTCGTGCCACGGTAGTCAGCCACGGCCATTCCCGTCGTCAAGCAGAAAACCCCAGCTGCTCGACCGGCCACAACGCTTCTCCCTCGTGGCCACAACCACTTGTGCTGCTGTTACTGCGAGCAAGCGCCCGACGGTTTTCGCATCATTCCTTCTCCGTCGCTCCCTCGCCGCCTCGTTCGCAGCGGCGTCTCGGGTGGTCGAGGTCTTTTTCGCGTGGGGGCAACCGGACTCCCACTCTACCGCGCGCGCGCGGATTTTCTTACCACCAGCAGCAGCAGCTCATTTGCCGACGCGATGCAGCCGTGGGCACCTCCGGCGGGCGGCCGCCGCCAGCGCGAGCGCTCGTCCAGCGTGGTGCTGCTCGGCAAGATCTCGGCCATCGTGCGGCGCGGCAGCCTGTTCCAGGCCGACCCGGAGGACGCGCGCGGCAGTAGCAGTAGCAGCAGCGGCAGCTACGAGGACAAGGACGACGATGCGGCGGCGGCGGCGCAGGCCGCGCGCCACGCGCGACGCAGCAGTATCGCTGGGACGCCCACGCAGTCGGGCATGACGATGTGGGACCCGAGAGCGAGCGGGAGCGGGAGCGGCGTGCGCGCGCAGCGGTTCCAGTTCTACCCAACGCGCACGCTGGTAAGTTCTACCCGACGCGCACGCTGGTGGCTGCGGCGTTGGCTCGCCCCCTGAGTCCGGAGGAGATCTCGAGGAGAGGAGAACTTGAAGCGCACATCGGGAACTTTGCAGCCATGCACGCGGGTTTTGCACCGGCGCCTCCGCTGCCGGATGAACAGGAGGAGAAGGAGGAAGTGGAGGAGAGGGAGGAGGAGCAGGTGATGATGGCGGAACGAGACCAAGAGCCGCAGGAGGAAGAAATGGACAACAACCAGCAAGAGACCCTTGAAGAGGAGGAACGACGAGCTACGATCGACGTTGAGGAGGAGGCTGCACAAGTTGGGGCTAGCAGGAGAAGCGGAGTGTTTGGAGATGACGAGGCATTGCTGGACTTTGACCACGTGAACATGCCCGCAAGCGTGCGCACGCTGATGAGCCGGATCAAGAGCGAGAGTCTGCTGACCGAGGCGGAGGCTGCTGTCGTGTCGAACCAAGACGAGGAAGATGGCGACGACTCCGACGACGATGAAGACGAGGACGAAGATGTTGACCAGATCGACGACGTCGAGCAGCTTCATCTGGACAACAACGACGAAGATGAAAGATCCAGCGCCGAGGAAGAAGAGACAATTGCTCAGGTCGCGCAGCAACTGGTGCAGGAACTGAGTCCGGCGGAGCACCGATTGCTGCAGCGACGACGCACCCGCCTCCTGAGCTGTGCAGCCGAGCGAGCCGCGCAGTCAGCGCAGGACCAGCTGACGTCGAGTGTGCGGCGGTTAGTGATCGAGCTGAAGGATGACTCTGACCAGATGCGCGAGCCGCTAGCTCAATCTCACGGAATCCGCCGCAAGTCCAGAGAGACCCCAACGCGGAGGAGAGCAGGGTCATGCCCGAACGCATACGACCTGGGGCTGGAGAACTTCATGCCGCCTCAAGATGTCTCGCCGATGCCCACACCACCGGCAGTACGACCTGCGCTCATCCCACAAGACTTTCATCCTGGCAAGAAGCAGAAGAAGAGCGCGTTCTCAAGACTTGGCCCACGCGTGCTGGAGACGCTCCACTTGCGGAAGAAGCGGAAGACATACTTGTTCACGGACGAAGAGCTGGAGACCATTGAAGGTGCGCGGTGGAAGATCGTGGAGTTGGCCTTCCGGTTCGGCGGCAAGCACCGGTCGTATCTGGTGCAGGCTATCAACATGTTCTTCCCTCTGCTCAAGTATGGGCGACGTGGTGGCGCTCACGCCACCAGACTTCACTGCAACTGCTGCGGAACCCTGCAGTGGCAACACAAGCGCGGAGGATTGAGTGAAGCAGTCGACTTGGCTGAGGTATTGCAAGTGCTGGACGGCCGACAGACGGCTGTGTTTCGCAAATATGCATCTAGCCGCGTTCTGGAGGCCTGCTCGTTTTCGGTGGTCTTTCGAGGACGCACGCTAGATCTTGAGACTCAAAGCTCAAGCCACCGCGACTGGCTTGTCAGTGCTCTACGCACTCTCGTAGCTTACGCACGGCGGCAGCGGCGCATTGAGCAGCAGGCCATTGCGGAACGTGGAATCCTGCCGCTGGACGACGAACCGAGGCCTGAACTAGCTTCACCCACACGGACGTCGCCGCGAAGGGCCCAGACCACTCGACGATTCGATGACAGTCCCGTGATGGCGGCCATTCCTCCTAACTATAAGATCCGTAATGTGTACTAGGCCACCTTGTAAGATACTACGTTAAAGCGCAACCGCAGTACGATAGATAGCTATGCCAAACGCATGCAGTATACAACGCCATCGCACACTCATTCATTCATTCACACATTACGAAACGCGTCGGCTGCATCGATAGCTTTCTTGATCTCGTTCAGTTGCACCACAGCCTCGACACGGCTCGGTATCGCGTCTCTCGATAGACGTAAGTACTTCTTGAGAACATCAATTGACGCCAAAACCTCACCATGTCGTGGGCAGCTTTCCTCCGCCACATCATCAAAGGTCTCGTATGATCCAGCCCCGTGGCTATCATCGTCGAGCTTCTTTGTTGACAAGTATCCATGCTTTTGGAGCACGCCGCGGATGATCTGCACCTCATCGATCCCTGGGTCGGTCACAGAGGCGTTGCCTTCCATCTCCACAAATGACTGCGCATTGGTCGAGTCACTCACTCCAATCCAGCGCAGAAAGTCGGGGGCGTGTTGGGCGATT
>JAIKVH010000322.1:0-15947 GCA_024679275.1 Phytophthora niederhauseri
GAGGTGACGTACGAGAGCAAGACCAAGCGCCGTCGCGCCTTCGTCGTGTCCGTCATGGTCGTGACCTTCATGGTCGGAATCGTGGTCGTGGCACTCTTCGGTCTGTTCGTGCTGAAGCACTGGATCAACAACAGCGACAACCTCGAGAACCATAACATTAGCGCCAAGTACCAGCAGTCTCTGACGCTCGGTGTGACTGTGGTCAACGCTATCCAGATTCTGGTTCTCAATACGGTGTATCGCCTTGTGGCTCGCAAGCTGAACGACCTGGAGAACCACCGAACGGATGCCGAGTACGAGAACTACCTGGTGATCAAGGTGTTCCTCTTCCAGTTCTGCAACTCGTTCGCGTCGTTCTTCTACATTGCGTTCGTCAAGCGCTGGGCCGAAGGATCCTGCCTGTACGAAGACGACTGCATGAGCGAGCTGCGCGACCAGTTGCTGACGCTGTTCTTGATCCGAATCGTGGTGGGCAACACGACGGAGGTGGCTATCCCGTACTTGAAGTATCGCTACCAGCTCTTCGCCGAGCGCAAGGCTGCGAACGCGGCTGTCGAAGGCGCCCCTAAGGAGACTGGGGAGGAGAAGGGTGGCCACAACTTCATCGAAGAGCAAGCCAAGCTTGTGCCCTACGAGAGCAACGAAGCGTTCGAGGACTACAACGAGATGGTGATCCAGTATGGATTCATTAACTTGTTCGTGGTGGCGTTCCCTCTGACGCCACTGCTCGCTCTGGCCAACAACATGCTGGAAGTTCACGTTGATGCCGTCAAGCTCTGCTTCGTGCATCGCCGACCGTTCCCCCACCCGGCTAAGGATATCGGTGTGTGGTTCTACATCCTGCGGTTCATGACGTACATCGCTCTTGGAACCAACTCGGCGCTCATCCTGTGGACGTCCGACTTGTTCGAAGACCAGGACGGAACCGTCAAGGCCTTCAGCTTTGTTGTCGCGTGCCAGGTTTGCTTGGTCTTGGCGGTTCTCGTCGAGCGTTCGATTCCTGATACTCCTCGTGAGCTCAAGCAGATTACGGAGCGCTTCGAGCATATCGTGAATGTGGTCTTCAAGGGTCTGTTCGAGGGCGATGACTCCAACCTCAACGAAGTGGCGGAGCGCTTGGACTTGCAGATCTACCCCAACCACCAGTGGGATGAAACGAAGGTCCACTACACGTAGATCAAACAGCTCAATGAGACCACGAAGCAACTCCAAAGGCGCTTGCTGGTAATAGATCGGGTTGCTAACGCAGAATTAAAACAAACCTTGTAATCAGCGGATACCGTTCTTCGTAGTATCAAAGCTCGCCCAACACACTGCAGAGTGAACTCAAGAGCGACACAGACGCAAGATCGCTGCTGATGTCCTTGATATCTGCTCTCCAATAGAAGGTCCACTTGGTTGCTGTCCAGATTTACTGCGCTCATTCTCCACTCGAACGTCTTGCCCTTGCAACGCCAACTCCTTTATAACTTTGAGCACTCGTCCGTCTTCAATCATCCAGTGGCTCACGAGCGCGTTATTGCCTTCGCAACGCAGACAGTTCTTCAGCGAAAGCAACACACGCAGCATTACCACTCCATCGACTGCCAAGTCATTTGCTTGCAAGCATAATAGAAGCGAACTGCATATACAGACGTTCTAATCAGCAACGAGACAAAACAAAGTGCCATACTTAAGTAAAGTGCTCATGCTGCGTACCTCGATACGGATTCGCTTGCTTGTGTAGATTCCTTGTTGTGAAACAGCGCTTCATTCAGCTGCTCGCCGAAAATCTACAACATAGATGTGTTAGTAAGCGTTGTATTATCTATGGCGCCTCCAGTAGTTGGGTGGTATTTATTTACCTGGGATAGAAATACAAGACATCGAGAGGCGAGATCCGCAATTTTATCCTCAACACGGTTCAATCCGCGTGGTGATAACGCGTTATCGATGTCGTCTTCCTCCGGTGATAGATCTTCATCTCGACCGTTCACCTTTCTCTTAGCATCATCACCAGCGCACAGTCGTATCATCAGTGGCCCACAGCGGACCAGCTCGTCAAACCCTTGTGGAGATGAAGGCATAGTTTGCTCGCGCATTTTCCCGTACTGCTGATGAAGCACATGCAGCAAAACCACCAACAAATCCACCAAATTACTGTCGAGAACCTTCCGCCTTGTAGAGAAAATCAAACCAGCCACCATACTCTCAGCGAAACCCGACTCGTACAACACGTCGAGGTGTCCATTATGCGAATCAACCAGTACATTTAGAAGTTGTGTAGCGTGAGAGGGCAGCGCCCGGAACTTTGGCGATACAGACAGCAAACCCAAAATTGCGGACATCACTCGGAGTTCTTTCGCCTCACTAAGGAGAGATGAATCACTCGATATCAAGCCAAAAAGCAGCTCACTGGCAAGGCTCCAAGAGCTTTCTACCTTGACACTCTGTCCATTCACCATCGAATCAAGGGACGGAACAAGTGCTGATCGAATGAAACGGTCGTACAGCTCGTACTCGCCATTATCGTCTTCATAGTCAAAATCCAAGAGCACAACGTGAAGGATCTTGAGGCAGTTTACTGCGAGCGCATCGTCGTTCTTCGATCCTTCAGTCGGAGTAATGTGCTCCACCACCGCAGGTAGCAAATGTGTGAATAGTACTTGCTTTTCTACCAACACAATGTCGCTAGCCTCCCTGGCGGAAAATTCAAATAGGTCCAGCAAAATTCTGGACACGTACACCGCGACCGTCGTCGTATCCAAGTCTTCACAAACGTTTAGTTCTTCATTTGGGAATGCGGTGAGCAGCTTAGCCATCAATCGTAAGAAGAACGTGTACTGCTTGCTGTCATTCGCCACGAAATAGTTCAGAAGTTGAAGACGGCACGTGGGATTTCTCAACAAACCACTGAAGAGCTCGAAAGGCAGCGGTGATATCTTAGGAGAACGGTGCTCTGCGTTATTGTTGTTAGCACTGTCGGTGTCTCCATGTCCATGGGATGAAAAACAATCGGCTCCAAGTTTGAGAGCCATTCGAATCGTGAGCCTGCACAGGTTTAGCGCACACTGCGAGAGGTACAATTCAAATGCTGACAGCTTCGACTCGGGCGATACTGAGCCAGGCGTGTCGTCGTCTTCGTACAAGTGGTCTGCGATCGGAAACAAAACCTGCTCAACGAGCTTGAGGGCGTCGTTTTGCACGAAAGACTGTAGAAACCCTCGGTTCAGCTGCACGCCCAAATGGAGCAGTATGAGGCTTTTTGCTCGCAGGATTGTGGTATTGTCACCTCCTTCGTCATCAGCTCCACTACTTGTAGTTCCTTTCAACAGCAACATCCTCTGAATTGAAGAAAAAGCCACAACTCGGTCCAGCAATAATTCACGACTGGCTTTCATCGCAGCGAATTCTGCTTCTCGATCAGCCGCAACCTTGATGTCCAAAAACGCGTTAACAATATTCAGCGATGCAATCGCCAAGTCAACCGCCCCCTTAGCATTTTGGGCACCTCGCCACACCGTATTCAGCACCTCGGGCTTCGCAAAATGAAGTAGAATCGACCGTTTTAACCGCGACGGCAGATTTGCCGCTGATGACGGAGTGCGAAGATGCCTCAATATTTGTGCAAGCGCCTCCGTTGTTGTAGTACGCAGTGCAAGATGAGTTTGCGACGCCTCCCAATCAGTTTCCCCGCCAGCGTTTGCCTGTGCATATTGCAGTAGACATTCAGTCAGAGTAACCACAATGTGCTCACTCATCAGTTTTGGAAGCAGGATATCTGTACAGTGAATGAGCATGTTGCCAAGCGTTCGGACGGCGTAGTAGCGAACGCCAATGTCAGGATCATTTACACAGGTCAGCACACCTTCCACACCATCCATAGGAAGTTCCCACTCCTGCTGCGTGGAAATATAAAACAGTAGTTCCCCCAGACAGGCCAGCGCGAGAGGACGAGACTCCAAACCGCTTTCCCCAGAGACCTTCTCCATGCTTGGCTCGTGAAGAACTTGCAGAAGTGTTCCCACAAGTTGGCGTAGTTGATCGGGAGATGACGGCGCGATGAACGTTGCAAACCGGAACAGAACGCCCAAAACGAGACACAGCATCGGTAGCAATACTCGATTCGACGATGCCAATCGAGATTCGTGAGCTAACATCCTGATCAGTAGCTTGAGAATGGAGCTGTTGACAATCACGTGGGCCAGGCGAGCGTGGCAGCTGAGAGAAAATAAATACGCCATGACGCTGAGCTTTTCTGTGTCATCGGCCTGCGAAGACTTGAGACTGACGTAGATTTCCTTGAGCTGGCTTTCCAATGCCTCTGTTGTACACGAGAGAAGATCTTGAGGAGATGTCGGCTCAAAGCGAAGATGGTCCGCGTGAATACGTGGCAAGTCCCCGATCTGGATATCTTTGTTCCCGATGATTGACTTCACTCTGCAGTCAGCTGCAGTAAAGATGAGTTTTGAGACTTTGCGCAGACCACCTCCGGGTACACCGTCGCGATCAAACAGGGTATGAAGCTGTATTCGCCGCCGCGGAGCATTGCTAATCGCCGGGGGCGCAGAGCGAGGGGCGTTCGCAGCTCGCCATCGATGCCTCATGTCAATATCCAATGGGATGGAGTCAATGTGCTGATCCTCTATGCTAGCACCATCCTCGTCCAAGCCCTCGTTATTACTCGTCGTTGTACGCATCTGTGAGCTTGGTGCACTAACGGGGCGTGCTTCATCGTTATCCCTTCGTTGGGTTGACAAACCATCCAACAAATCCTCCGAACTGGTATCCATAGAGGCAGCAAACGCAGCTCCATCATCTTCAGTGGCTGCAGATGTAGGGGCATTTGCGTTTGCTTGCGCCGAGAAAATTCCAGGGGTGCCCTTGGCCGAATTATCATTTCCTTGTTGATCGTCATCTGGGCGATCTTCGAAGCTGACCGATGCACTTGACGCAGCACTGACGTCGGGATACCTGCTACAGACTTCATGTCAAAAAACCACGATCTACATACGACCAAGCCCACCTGCGCTTTTATGATGACTTACCTGCGTGGACTAGGCCCGGCGGCATCGAAAATGGCTTGCGCTGGCATCACAACTTTTTCGAGGCGAGGTAAATCGTTCCAAAACGGGTGGTCGACTAGCTCGTTCCTGGTCGTGATTCCTCGTCAGATAAAATCTTCGGATGCATGACTAACCTTGCACCTCCGAAATGTACGACGCACCACGTGATTCGCTGATAAGGGTCTTTCACCAGCAACCGCTCCAGAAGATTGCAAAATACTGGGGACATTTCATATCCAGGAACCGGGAGCACTACGGTATCCGCTTGGATCTTCCTCAAATATCGAAAACGCCGACGACATGTTAGAATGACGGAGAGGAAATATTGATTTAACCAATGGGAGACGTACCATTCGCGCTAACTCGGAAAAATTGGTATGCGTAAATGGTTGTCGACCTGTTCTGAGTTCGTACAGCACGCACCCCTAAGTAGGCCGAATATCCATTAGCTATGGCGCATGTTAGTAGGTCGTAGTTCATCGTACCAGAGCCCAAAAGTCTGACGCGAAGCTGTGTACTGCTGGCTGTTGGAATAACTCCGGTGCCATATAGTGTGGAGAGCCGGGAGCGAGCTGCATGTTGAAACGCGCTTCTATCAGTTTTCTATACATGCATGAAATTGCCAGGAAATAAAATCCACTCTTACTGGTCGTGTCGGGGCTGCGTCGCTTCCAGGAATGCGTCGTGCCAGTCCAAAATCTGCCAACTGAAAACAAAACAGCGTCAGTGCTGCTCCCTGTTTGCATTTCCAGCACCTACCACACCTTTAATGAGCCAAACTCGTCGATGAGCACGTTTGCCGGCTTCAAGTCGCAGTACAAAATGCTGTTGGCGTGCAAATACTGCAGCCCCGCCACGAGTTCAAGCCCGAACGACTGTAACACAAGCATACCGATCAGATTCGTAAGAAATCAAACAGCACCACAGTGCTGCAATCCAGCTCAATTGTCCCGCACCTTGACGGCCGCCTCGGGCAGCTGCTTGTCCTGCGTGATGAGGTTGAGCAGGTCCCCGCCCATACAGTACTCGAGGATGAGCCAGATGTGGTTGGACGACTCGTACCAGTCGAAGAACTTGACCACGTAGCGGCTGTCCAGCTTGTGCAGGAACGGCACCTCGTTCAGAATCTACCGCAAACAGCAAACACAATAAATATTCCATTAAAAATAATAAAACATATAGCAAAAACATAGCAATGCTATGGCCTTCCTCACCTTGTCCATGCGGCTCTTGGCCGTGGACTTGACGGCCACGTACTCGATGCTGCGCTTGCGCCGCGCCTTGTACACGAACGAGTGCGTGCCCCGCCCGATCTCGTCGTAGATGTTGTAGTTTTCCATACAGGCAAGGCAAGGGAAAAGTGCGCAATGCTCGACGGCGTTTCGGCCGGAAAGATCTGGTGTGGCGCACACCACGCCTTGAGAATCATGCGGCCACTTTCTTCCCTTTCTTTTTTTCTCTCGCAGAGCCAAATATATAGCCTCGAAAGCTACTGCGTCCTCGCCGTCACCGTCTTCTCCGCCGCAAGCCAGCGCCGCAACCAGCTACTGCCAGACCGAGACCAGGAGGTGCGTTGGTGCACGCTGCGATTCTCTTTCTCCCCGGACCGGTCGCGCGCCCCAGCGACGGCTGCAAGCCGCGCAATGTCTGATTGAAGCTGTAGTCCGTCCGAATCATGACATTTGTACTGACTTATCTTTATTTATTTTATATTGTGATGTTGCCGACGCTGCAGAGTTAAGTAGGGAACCAGCATGTCGTACGCGTACCTGTTCAAGTACATCATCATCGGCGACACCGGTGCGTTTATTTGGTTGCCGGTCTCCACTGCCATGGACCCAGAAAGATTCAATACTGATATTGCTGTTGCTGCCTTGCTGTTTGTGCTGCTGCAGGCGTGGGCAAGTCGTGTCTGCTGCTGCAGTTCACGGACAAGCGCTTCCAGCCGGTGCACGACCTCACGATCGGCGTCGAGTTCGGCGCGCGCATGATCAACATCGAGAACAAGCAGATCAAGCTGCAGATCTGGGATACGGTGGGTGGGCCCTATAATAGCTGGGAAGCTGCAAGAGGTTGACGCTGAGGACTGACTTTAGTGAATTTGTTTGCTGTTGCAGGCCGGCCAAGAGTCGTTCCGATCCATCACGCGCTCGTACTACCGCGGAGCGGCTGGCGCCCTGCTGGTGTACGACATCACGAGACGAGAGACGTTCAACCACCTGACGAGGTGGCTGGAGGAGGCGCGCCAGAACTCCAACTCGAACATGGCCATCATGCTCATCGGCAACAAGAGCGACCTGGAGCACCGTCGCGCCGTGAGCTTCAAGGAGGGCGAGCAGTTCGCCAAGGAAAACGGCCTCATCTTCCTCGAGACGTCCGCCAAGACCGCCGCCAACGTCGAAGACGTGCGTGCTCACTAACCTCATCTTCCTCGAGACGTCCGCCAAGACCGCCGCCAACGTCGAAGACGTGCGTGCTCACTATCTATAAGCTGACGGAGATACGATTGCCATGCTAACTGGGATGTGTGTTGTGATGGATATGGTGCAGGCCTTCGTCAAGACGGCGTCCAAGATCTACTCGAACATCCAGTCGGGCGTCTGCGACGTCACCAACGAGGTTCGCACAATGCGATCTGATGACTGAACCCATGCAATGCAGAGAAGCTGACACTCTATTGTACGTTCAATGCAGGCACATGGCATCAAGGTGGGCATGACGGGCTCGCCTGGCCCTGGCGGCTTCGGCAACTCGAACCCTCCGGCCAACCGGGGTTGCTGCTAAAGCTGCTGCTGTCCGTTGGAACGGGTGACGTAGGGCTCACACACGAGAAGTGTGAGCCCCAGTACGAGCCGAGAAAGCCATTCAGACAGATCTAACTAGTAGCTTTCACCCCCTTGACATTCATTGCACGAAACAAAGACGTCCACATCCATGATGCCCATCAACTGTCTCGTCGTACTTTGCATAGCGCATATCTCCACACCCATCGTACACAAAAGCCATTATCAGGTCCTCGTCGGTCATGGTGGCGACGTCGATGTCGATGCTCGCCGAGCTCTCGGCCGAGATCCTGGAGGCGCTGGAGCAGCTTCTGGACGTGGAGGCGCTGGTCCATCTGTCCATGACCTGCCGCCTCCTCCTGGGGGGGCTACGAGCTCTCATAGAGGCGCGGTGCAAGCGCGAATGCTTCACTTCGTACTTGACTCCGACTGTGGCGTCCTACCGCATGCAGGCGGCCGTGCCAGCGACGTGGAGGCAATTGTACGCAGCGTTCAGCAGCCTCCAGAACCTCCGCTGGGAGGTCTGCAAAGCGGACGGCGCGTCGTCATCACTGCGCGCGCTCAAGTCCGATAACCAGGAGTACGAGGTCGACACGACCGCCACGTTCCTCGTGCGCAGCGGCGGCCACTACTGGTTCAGCGTGTTGCAGGCGAGAATCGCAGAGGTGACGCTGGGTGGAGAGCAGCAGCAGCAGCAGCAGAACAGGGCGGAAGCACTGAAGTCCAGTCGACTGGATGCACTGCCATTCCTGCAGTCACCGCAGCAGATCACCATGGGCAAGTGGGAGAAGATCCGAGCGGTGGGCAAAGGCCCGTGTCCACGACGCAACCACTCCATGACCTGCTTGCCCAATGCACAGTGTGATCGGAAATTGCTACTGGAAACGGATGGAGGTGCGAGTCCCGTGGAGGAGGAGGATTCCGTTGTGAACGTTCGGCGTATTGTTTTCTTTGGAGGACAGTCGGAGGGCATCCCGTTTGAAGCCTTTGGGGATCTCTACTTGTTGTGCATTGAGGACGTCGCTGCCGCGAGTGAGAAGAAGGCTCGGGCAGCTTGGATAGAGCCGAAAGTGGTGGGAAAAGCAAGCTGCCGCGAGTGAGAAGAAGGCTCGGGCAGCTTGGATAGAGCCGAAAGTGGTGGGAAAAGCACCGTCACCGCGCTGCGGACACACCGCGACGTTACTTTCTCCTGAATTGTTGCTGATCACGGGCGGGAGCATGGGAGTGTCGCCCATTTTGACGCTGGATGTGTTCCTGCTGCACATTGGCGGTTGCTCTGGTAAGTTATTGCGTACCAAAAAATGCACTGCTCTTTGGACTAACCTTTGATGTTGATTGTGGACTAATGTGTGCAGACTTCCGCTGGTCGACGCCATATTGCAGCTCGAGGATACCAACGGGTCGATCATTGCACGATGTTTATCGGTAAGACATCGCTGATATTTGCACCACACAGCACGCAGCACACTAACGACGTAGTGTTCGCCATCTTTCATTTGCAGAGTCTCGGACAGTGAAGTGATAATTTTTGGCGGTCGCCAGGTAAGGGAAGCAAGAGCTAAAAGATTCACCAAAGCTCGTGCTAACTTGTGTTTGGTCATATAAGCAGATCCGTCAGTCGAATGGTCTGCTGGATGTGCACAAGCTGCAGGTTACAACTGAACTAGACGAGCTAGGCGACACCAACTACTCTATCGAGTGGTCGGAGCCGCGGCTATCTGGTTCGCTGCCTTGCTCGCGGCGAGGTCACAGCACCAACACGATCGGCCCCAGAATGCTCCTCTTCGGAGGCCAAGACGAGTCCACTGGTCAGCTCAAGAACGACGTTCGGGTGCTCAACATCCCCAAGCAGAGGTGGCACCGCCTGGATGTGCCCGGCGAGGCTCCGTGCCCTCGGCGCGGCTTCAAGAACCAGTACTTCGGAACGACGCTCGTCATCTCCAGCGGCTTCGTGCGCTCCACGCAGGCGGGCAAAGTCGATCACCAGCTCCCAGATAGCGACGTTCACGTATTAAGCTTGCTGTAAAACGCTAAAGAAGACTTCTAGACGAGTATATATTGTCCTTCTTAGCACAAAGATGATGGAGGTGCCATGACCACCGTGGGGTCCGCAAGTTGAAGTTGCTCGGTCCCGTCGCTTGCACAGGATTCCACGCGCCTAGTCAATGCAGCCAGCCAGAACTCGAATCGCCAAGAAGAGCCAAGCCAAGACCGTCGCCATGGTTAACAAGAAACTCTACAAGTTGAGCCCCTCGCTGAGCCACCTGCTGGGCAAGAGCGAGCTCACGCGTCCGGCCGCCATTAAGGAGTTGTGCGTCGCTGCGTCTCATCCGTCTGTGTGTTGCCAGAGTATTCTTACACGAGTGCTTTTCTTTCTGCACCTGTCTGTCTGTAGCTGGGCGTACGTGAAGGAGCACAAGCTCCAGGACCCCAAGGACGGGCGCCTGATCCACCCCAACCAGGAGATGAAGGACGTCTTCAGTGTGGACGAGATCGGCTTCACGCAGGTCATGGGGCTGCTGTCCAAGCACCTGGAGAAGAAGCCCGAGCCGCTCAAGCACCCATGAAGCAGCTGATGGAAGGCAACAAAAAGACACCCACCCGACCGAGTGAACGCTGAGTGCACTGCCTGCCTGGGCCCATTCCTCGATAATATCACTGCTATCTGTTGACCCCTGTGTGCTAAATCTCGGTCGTCAGCACTCCTTCGTCGTTCAGGTACGTCTCCGGACCGACGCGATTGCTGTCGTCTTCGTCGGTTGCAGGCTGCTCGTGGCCGGCGGAGTCGGCGTTGATGTCTTCAGGGCGACGTCCCGCTGCGAGCGCCATCTCCCGGTTCACTTCAGCCATCATGCGGTCCATGAAGCGCTGGCTTTCTTCCGAAGACAAGCTCCGTCCACTGAGGAGGTCGTCGGGAGGCATC
The DNA here is from genome assembly GCA_024679275.1 of Phytophthora niederhauseri. Classification (NCBI taxonomy): domain Eukaryota; phylum Oomycota; class Peronosporomycetes; order Peronosporales; family Peronosporaceae; genus Phytophthora; species Phytophthora niederhauseri. The sequence continues at coordinate 10,752 of JAIKVH010000322.1, forward strand.
AGGTAGTGCTGGTGCTGATGCGCTTGAAGTGCAGCAGGTGGCGGCAGTGGCTCATGAGTAGAAGGAGCCACGACACTGGTATTCTCCCCAGCTGACGTGCCCTCGGCCGCTGGTTGCACTGGAGCAGTGAAGACGGGAGGGGTGGTCCTCCTCTTGACCTTCTGAGACCGCAGAGTGCGGCCGCAAAACTGAGCTGCGAACAGCTCGAACGCCTCGGTGGAGATCTGCGCCATGCTCTGCATAAACTCATCCAGTGCTCTCGAGTACTGCATGTTCTGCTTGCCGACGCCACGCCGCTCCTTGTCCTTGATCTCCACCATGCTCTTCATGAGTCCTTCAAACACAGGGTGCGACTTGAAGTGCCCGAACACGCCCATGCGAGCGAACCGCAGCCAGAAGTACACTCGCTTCAGCCGCTCAGCACCAGCCTCACTGTTGTCGCCGGGTGCGGAGGATGCCAGGCGCTTGACAGTCTGGTAAAGGCCTCGGAATGCCGCGTTCTTGGACAGTTTACGCAGGAAAGGGTCACTTTCAGTGTAGACACTGGGCACGTACTTGATGTTTTCAAGCTTCTTGGGCACCTTGGAGCGAACTTTCAGTGTAGACACTGGGCACGTACTTGATGTTTTCAAGCTTCTTGGGCACCTTGGAGCGGCTAAGCACACTGCGGAAGTTGGGCACGGTACGCAAATCGCGACAGGCCCGGCACACACCTTGGTACTGGGGATTCGCGCGGTCGTCGTTGTCGGAGACCGGGACGAATCGCACGGCACACACCTTGGTACTGGGGATTCGCGCGGTCGTCGTTGTCGGAGACCGGGACGAATCGCTTGCAACGCAGACTTCGAACGCAGCGGCCTTCCTTGTCCACACGCCAGAGACACTCGCTGAACACGGCATCCTGCAGTACGAGCCGCTGCTCATCGTCGAGCTTGTCCACAATACGCACTTTCTTGTCGTTGCCAAATACGCGTGGGAAGAGCTCGCGAGCAATTACATAGCGAGGTCGGCTGCCTCCAACAATCTGGACGGCATTAGCGACGTAGGCCTGCACGTTTTCGTCGCGGAGCCCTGTGCACGGCACATGATCACTCGGCATCACAACATCATCCGCTTTGCTGGCGTCGTTATCCTCAGGAGGGGCCAACTCGGAGAGAAATGCCACAGCAGCGGGGTCGCTTTCCATTTGGACGTCAGCCTCAGCGTCACCTCGCCATCGTGATCGTGTTCGCCTCCAGCAGCAACAGTAACTTCTGAGCCCGCGACTCCAGTAATTGCATCAGTAGTGCTAGTGTCATCCTGGTTGTCCGACTCCTTGCGCGGCACTGGTAACTGATACGAATCCGCCGTAAGGGTCGACTCGGTCTCCAGAGACGACGCACTTGGCATTAACGCGCTGCTGTTCTGGTGACTTTGTATCCCCGCAGACGTCGGAAATGAGCTCAAGTCTACGTCTTGAATGTCTCCAATCGACAAATTCGGCATCCCGAGACCAACAACGGAAGGGTCCAGCAAGTGCACAAAACCCTCTTCGCTTGTGATACGGCATCCCGAGACCAACAACGGAAGGGTCCAGCAAGTGCACAAAACCCTCTTCGCTTGTGATTCGCCCTGCAGTGGCCGGGTTTGACACACCGTCGTACAGCGGATCACTCGACTGTTGGTCTTGAACAACTCGTGGCGTATTGTTACCAGTCGGGGGTAGCAGTTTACGCTTGGTAGGCAGCAGCGATCTCGATGTTGCTGCCAGCAATTGACGTTGTTTCCGTCCACCCAAATGCTTCTGGAAGAGCTCGCACGCTTCAGGCGATAGATCGGCCAGCGAAATTCCGTCCACCCAAATGCTTCTGGAAGAGCTCGCACGCTTCAGGCGATAGATCGGCCAGCGAACGCATAAATGTATCAAGAAGATCACTGTACGTCATGTTCTGCAGCCCCACGCCACGCTGCTCCTTGTCCTTAAGCCGCACCATCGCTTCAGTCAAGCCCAGCAGTGCAGGGTGAGAATCAAAATCGCCTGAGAGACCCATCGAAGCCATTTCCATCCACGTGTTAAGAGCGCTGGGGATATCTGCGAGCGCCAAATCTCGAAGCACGCGCGCGTAAGGTTCTCGCATGTCGAACTCGGCCTCAAGCAGGGAGCACACACGCCCTGAACAAAATTTCCGGTTAATCGGGTTCCGTGGAGGGCCAGGACGATGAGCCATCTTGTATTTCGTCGCGGCTGCCGTTCTCAAAGCAGCGTTGGTCCGAAGAGCAGTACACGACGGGCATCGGACTTCGCCTTTCCCCGCATCGATTATTCCCAGGCAATCCAAACTCCGCACGGAGTTGCCATCCTTGTCCACGAACCAGAGAGCCTCACCCTCGATTACGTCATGTAGTAACATCTTTTCGGCTTCGAGAAGCTGTTGCTGGAGCTTTGGCTGGCGCTTCTTCGAGATAGACTGCGTACTGCGATGCTCCAAGAAGCTGTTGCTGGAGCTTTGGCTGGCGCTTCTTCGAGATAGACTGCGTACTGCGATGCTCCAAGTCGCTCTCCTTGCCTTCTTCGTCAGTCTGGTCGTACTCCGAGTTATCAGGAAATAGATGAGGAAACAGCTCCCGAGCAATTTTCTGTCGTTGCCGCGCACCTCCCGTGAGTTGCACTGCAATGAGGAAACAGCTCCCGAGCAATTTTCTGTCGTTGCCGCGCACCTCCCGTGAGTTGCACTGCAGACGTCACGAGCGTGTTCATACGTTCATCGCGCAGTCCTGGGCACGGGAGCAGGCCACGCGCTCGAGCGACATCCCAGCGAATCTCACGCGGGAAGCTCTTCTTAGCCTTATGTGCTTGTATCAACGCACTTGCAGACGTGGGTGGCCTCATGAGCACCCCGGCCGATATCATCGTCCTTGCTGTAGGCGATGGAGACGTGCCAGATGGAGATACTCGCTTTGACGTGGATGCAGACGCAGTTTTTGCTCGCTTTTTCGGCTTCTGCTTGTCCGCCACATGCATCAAAAACTGTCCGGGTTGCCACGGCCCGCCAAGCAGCACTATCCGCGAGCACTTGCACTCTGCAAACCGCCCATCAGGTGTAATGCGCGTGAAATGGTCATTTTCGCGCAGCGTCATTGCACCTTTGTACATCCGGGCACGATCATCAGGAGCGTCTGCAGTAGGAGGCACAACTACCCTCCGACCGTCTCGCACCACCCCAAATTCCCGCCGTAATATTGCATCCACCGACTGCAAGCAATATTCCCCACTTTCATCCATGTCCTCCTCCTCAGCACCTTCTAGTCCACCGTCATTTCCTGCCTCGCGTTCACCAGTATTTCGATCTTGCCCTTGTCCAGCACCTGAACCTGTATCTGTGTCAGCGCCCGCGCCTGAATCTTCACCCTCTGCACCACTATCTTGCCGTCGGCTATCTGCGCCGCCCTCCACTTGACTCCCTGCCTGCTGCGCGTCTCCACTCTCACCCCCATCTGACCGTGCTACTGCCGTCGCTGTCGCCTCCATCTCGGCCCTCTTCCTCTTCTTGGAGCTGGGTCTACTCTGCCTCAGGAAGGAGCAGTTCCTGCTGGCCACGTGCTGCTCGAACTTGAGGATGTACCACGCCGGGTTGAGGCGCACATTGCGCCCGCACTTGCAGCCCACCGTGCGGCCGTCAGATGTACCACGCCGGGTTGAGGCGCACATTGCGCCCGCACTTGCAGCCCACCGTGCGGCCGTCAGACGCCACGGACGCCACCACCGGATGCTCCTGCAGCGCGCGCACCTTGTCCTCTCGTCTGGAATAGTGCACCGTGCCGTTGCGCATTGCCTCGTAGGCGCTCATCGTAGGCTCCTGCTGTTGTTGCTGTTGTTGTTGCTGCTTTTCCGGCGGCTTTGGGGGTTCTTCGCTCTGAGCCTCGTTGCGGGCCAGGAAGGCGCGGATCTGCAGCGAGTTGAGCTCCAGACTCATGTCCATGCCGCCCATGGCCATGTCCGCGAAGGCCTCGGCCCCCAAGTCGTGCTCGTCGCCCTCCTCGATGATGCTCAGGGGGGCTGCAGAGTCGTCGCGCTCCATGGGGTAGAACATGCTCATGGAGGACGGCACGGGGGCTGCAGAGGAAGAGAGAGATGTCGATGATGACGAAGACGGTGGAGAGCTGCTGGCGGGAGCAGCGGAGGCGTCAGACACCGCTGCCGTCGCGGTGGCCGAGGACGCCTTCGGTTCCGCCATTTACCGTAGTAATTGCTATACCGTAGTAATTGCTGTGGATTACACGGGTTTTGACGCAACTCGTATGCAAATTTTGGTATTTTTTAAATCCCGCTGTAATTTACATACCATATGACTTGCCATTTAAATTACGACTCGTAATTTACGGCGCCTCTTCAACTTCACCTTCATCACCTTCCTCCATTGCTGCTGCCCAGCCATGACGCTGCGCGTGTCTGGTGTCCGCGAGGACATGCTGGGCATGAGCAGTCGCCTGGACCTGGAGGCCTTGAGCTCGTCGTCGTCGCTGCCCATCGACCCGAATTGGACCCCGAGCCACGTGCGACTGCTGTACCTGCTGTCGCGGTTCGCGCAGTACCCAAAGTCCACGGACGAGGAGGAGAAGTGGCTGCGCAGTCTCCCGCTGCAGGTGATGGTGTTCGAGGCCATCGTGCACGGCCTGCTGGCCTTCGACTACTCGCCGGTGTGCACGAGCATCGTCAAGGACGGCCAGTCGCGGCGCCTGTGGCTCAACATGAGCCACACCGGTGTGCACGAGCATCGTCAAGGACGGCCAGTCGCGGCGCCTGTGGCTCAACATGAGCCACGACGCCCGCGCCGCCATCGACGACCTGCGGGAGCACGAGCTGGTGCAGGCGCTTAAGACCTGCAGCGAGGACTTCCAGCCGTCCACGGCCTTCCAAGTGACGGAGAAGGGCATGAAGGTGCTGCTGACGCTGCTCCCGGGGCGAGACAAGCAGCGGCTCGACGAGTTCCTCGCGTCCCCCGGCGAGATGAACGCCACCGTGTCGGTGCAGGGCGTCGAGGCTCTCTCCCCGCGGGTCTTGAGCTCATCGGTCACGTCCCCCTCGGGCCTCGTTCTGGTGGACAACGCACTGCTCAAGATCACGTACGACCCGGACAAGGGCCACTTCCGCATTCGACGAGGGGATGGGAGCGTCTACATCTCGCGCGTGACGGACATCGAGGAGGTGTCGTACGT
>JAIKVH010000323.1:0-15931 GCA_024679275.1 Phytophthora niederhauseri
CATCGGTAGACAGCTGCGACTAGCAGCTCAGCAGAATGACCGCACAGAGCTGGCTAAGCAGGAACAAGAGCGATTGGAGACAAGACGGAAAATTGTACGTGCGATTAGATGAATTGTAACTTCATTCACATAGCATAACGGCATATTGGGCTTTGTTGGTGATGGTTTCTAGAAGGACAGCAACGCTGCGGTACAGGAGACTCTTGCGCAAATGGTGCAGATGAAGGCCCAGCTGGAGGAAACTCAACTGAAAAACCGCGAGCTTCTTCGACAACTAGCAATCGCGCGGGCTCAAGCTGGACAGCAAGGCCAACGTCAACGTCCTGCGCTTAATGGCAGCCGCGGGAGTGATTTATCCTCGCGCTTTTCAAGAGGACGGTCTCCTGCTGCACGACAGCAGTGCTTCCCGGCGACAGCTATGACTCGACAGCAACAACCAAGCAGCGCGGGCTTCCCAGCGCCATTTCAATCCTCCTCATCTCACTATGGCCCCTCAGACGATGAAGATGGCGGCGAGAGAACGCCGCGGAGCGCTCGACGGGGACGACCCTCGCCTCGACCAGCTTTCCGGCGCTTTGACCCTACAGCCTACCAGCAAGAAAAGGAGCGCAAGCTACGCGAAGCTCGGGCGCGCTCGAACTCGCGCACACGACCGCCACGGTCCAATGGCGGATACTCGTCAGACAGCTCAGTGGGAGGATACTCCTCAGCTGTCTCCCGAGGCTCTCAAGCTTCGTCGCGCTCTACGCGATCACGCAGTTCACGGCTGTCAAGAGATCGCCAACGCGAGCTTGATGCGCGTTTGGCCTCTCCCAAGCGGGTGATGGAGCCGCCTCCACTCGAGACCCGCCGCCCTCGCGCGTCAAACAATTCGCCGCTTCCTCGATCAGGCCCTCCCAGTGCTCGCTCTCGAAGTCGTGGGCGCTCGCCATCGCCGTCACCATCGCAGAGCAGCGGGATCGGTCGCCAGGCTACTCCGAGGGGCTCTATCGCCATCGCCGTCACCATCGCAGAGCAGCGGGATCGGTCGCCAGGCTACTCCGAGGGGCTCTGCAGCGTCTTCACCGCGCAAACCGGTTCAGCAGACACCTCAAAAGAAGCTCAACCAGCAGAATCCCGTGCTACGACGAAGGAAGCAGCCGCCTCAAGCGCTGCTGGACACGTCTGCTGATTCATTCAGCGACATCGATGACCGACTCACAGCTTTGCAGCAATTTCTACGAGAGGCCAAGCAGGGCGGACTAGGAGCTGCGGGGGCCAGCACCGCTGCATGATACCAAGACGATGGCTCACTCACTCGCGCCCATGTAAGTACAACAGGCTCATTATTTCGCTTATGCATGGGCATGCAAGTTGGTTTTGAGTTGGTAAGAACAGTTGATAGAAGAAGGGGAAGGCTTGGGTGCCCGGAACACGTCACAGAAACGCTCTTGAGCCTCGAGGGCGTGGAACAAGGGGGCGTCGTATCTACAGCCACGCGTTGGGATAGTTGGTGTCGGTCTCGTGGGCGGCTAGTAGGACCGCGGCGGCTGCTGATTGTCGTGGCGTGTACGCTGACGGGCTGGTGCTCGGCGACGTCAAGTTGTCAGGGGCTGGCAAGGGCTCGAACGTGGTGCCTGGGAACACGGGACGCAATGCTGGTACAGCCACCGTGGTCGAAGTTGCAGCTGAAGTACAAGCAGGCCCACTCGTGTCCACTCGGCGGCGTTTGTTGGAGTAGTTGGCGGATGCAGCTGGATGCGCGAGGCGAGGGACCCACTGCTCGCCGGTGTACAAGGGCCTCAGCAGGTCGTCTTCGATGGCTGTTGGGCTCGTGTAGTACTCGTCCACGAACACTGGAACGCTGCTGCTGTCGTCCTGCAGCAATTGGTCTAGCCTGCTGACACTGTTGGTCTGGAAGGCTGAGCGTGGCGATGGCATCGACGAGGACCGAGACGCTGACGTCGACAAGGTGCTCGGGAAGGCCAAAGGGACGAATGTGTTGTTGCGGTCTGGCGGAGATTTCCACTGACGCGCTGGAGGCGTGGGGACTCTCGGGACATCCACCTGAAGTGTCGGCTGACGGCCGGCGCCAGCAGCTACCCGTGGCTGCTGTTGGGGCAGACATCTCTCATCCTGACGGAATGGCCGTTGCTGCTGTTGTTGCTGGGACTTGGAAGGCTGCTGGGACTGCAGAGCGGCGGCGTCTTCGGCGGCCTTGGCGTCGGCTTTGATGGCGGCGCGCGACTGCTTCTGCAGATACTTCTGCGCGTGGGTGCGGATCTGGACCAGCGTGCGCGTGTGCACGAGGCTCGAGATCTTCTTCCAGGACTTGCCGAAGCGCTGCAGCCCCTCGAGGAACAGCTCGTGCTCCCTCTTGGTCCAGCGTCCGACCTGCGTGCCGTTCGGGACGTCGTCTCTGGGCGTCACGGCCGCCGTCTTCAAGTCGAGGGCGGTCTTCATCCCGGCTCGAGTCACGGACAGCGGGAACGTCACCACCACCGGAGGGGGCGACGAGTGGGTCTCCATCATGGGGAACGAAGCCGGAGGGGGCAGCGCGCTCGCTTTGCGCTTCTGGTTCATTGGCGTCATCTTCATGGGCGGCCGTCGCTGAGGGCAGCGCGCTCGCTTTGCGCTTCTGGTTCATTGGCGTCATCTTCATGGGCGGCCGTCGCTGGGTCGCGTAGTAAGAGGGCGAGGGGCCGCTGGACGCCGGCGGATAAGTGAGACCGTGGCGAGTCTCACGTGGCTGGGGCAGATTGGCGGCGATTGGGCCGCCGAACCCATCGGGGAAGCTGAACTCGTAGGGGCCACCGCTGCTATTACTGCTGCTGCTGCTGGCCAGGTATTCGTCCCACGTGGGGCTTCTAGAGGCTGGCGAGATGAACGGCACCGGGGACGGCGGCGACGGGCTGGAAGAGCGCGTCGGCGACGACATCCGAAGAGCGTGCGCTGGACTGGACAGGACTGGAGCGAGGTCAGGGCGTGGGCAGGGCTTTCGCAGACTGGCGAAGCGGAGGAGGGGGGTTCTTGAGTTAATGTCTTAGGCGAAACCGCTCAAGATTTAGGCGTAAAGAGCGTGGTGGCGGCGAAAGATATGCAGACTTGGGTAAAGTATGCCCCACCTTGAAGCGAGAGGTCCCACCTGCGCCGCTTGGACAAGTTGTCGTTTCCAGACCAGACCAGGCCAAGGCCAAAGCCTACTCAAAGCCCCGATGCCCGTTAGCCAACGCATCCATGAGGCAAAGCGAAGGAAGGAGAATATCTAGTCTACACTTGAGGCGCTTCCTCGGTGGCGACACGCAGCCTCGCATCAAGCGTTTTGCCGGCAGCATTTCGATGTGGGACGTAACGGATTTGCGCGACTTTGCTGCTCGCAACGCGCTGTGGGGTGGGCCTCGACTACAGTTTAAGCACAAGTTAGGATAGTAGGTCGACTACACCGACCGTGAAATATATGGTTGTTGAGACTCTCAATTGGTACCTACGTTTACACTACTTCATTTTAGTCTCAGTACAGTCGTGTCAGCGAGGGCCCCACCAAAATGCCTGGCGATGGTCGCCATCAGCATGGCGGGTGAGCTCAAAGCCGATTTGTCCTTCGTCTCGTTCAGGTAACGCTCGACGAAACGTTGGCAGGCAAAGCTGCTTGGACGCAACTTGTTTGGGGCAGCGTAGAGCTCTACTGACTCAGTTAACTAAAACTAAGGGGTTCAAGTCCTCGTCGCTGACGAGGACGGAGGGCGACCTGGACGCACATCCTGAGTCTCCCGAGATTCAAGTCCTCGTCGCTGACGAGGACGGAGGGCGACCTGGACGCACATCCTGAGTCTCCCGAGTGCCAGAGCATTACGCGCTCGCCGCAGTCCCAGCTGCAGCTTGCGGGACGTCGAGCGCTTCAACTTTGAAGTGTCTTTCGCCGTTCGTCGAGCCGTTGTGGTGTCAACTTCAGCCCCAGCATTTACTGGGGTGTCAAGGTTGACCTCGAACTTTACCATTCGGTTTGGAGACTTGACGACCCGAGACTTGACAACCGAAAGACGGAGAGTCGGATGCACCGTCATCTAAAGCCCCTGCTTCACGCACAACTTTCGCCATGTGAGCGAACAGCGATCCGTCTCCTCCGTGGCGTGGAGTCAACCGCTTGCTTGTCGCTCTTGCTCTTTTGGTCATCGGTTGCTGCTTGTATCGCCGGTTCCGTGTTGCTGGCGAGTCCACAAACGGCGAGTTCTCGGATATCCGCTGCTGCCGGCGACCGTCGCGACCGGCTCACAAAGCCGGGAGATCGTCTCGCCAAGGTGAACACCCTGTGCTCAACTGGACGGCCGCAGCGATTGCTGATCGCGCCACGCTGCAAGTAATGCCCCCTCACCGGCACCGGTGCAAGCAAGTCCCGCATTGTATTGCACCATTACTGGCACCATGGTGATCGCTCGCTGCAGCTCCAGCCCCACGGGCTCCGATAAGCAAGCACCCGCTCGTTGCACTTTTCGCCGCTCGGGTTCCCCACTTCCAGCCGCTGCAGTTGACATACATCTTGTCGTCGCCTCGCCCGAGCACTAACCATGGACCGAAAATTTTCTAGGACACGTGTGTGGGCCAATTTGCATCAGGTGCGAGGCATCCAGCGCGGTGGTGAACATCGTGCGGCCGTCGAGACGAGACCGACATGCCATGACACCCCTGCAGCTCGTCTATATCTCGGGGCCATCAAGCAACGACTGCAACCAACCCACGCTAGGACCCAGCAAAGTGTGGCATCGGCAGCCTGTCCGATCGTACAGCAAGAGCTCCTTGCCAAGAAGACACGCAGGACCCGACTTATTCTGACATTTGCCAGATACCACACAGCTTCGCTTGGTATCCGCTACACTACAGCTTCCTCGACCTTTAGAGACCATGCCGGCCCCCGCTACTCGTCGCAACACCAACCGCACGCGTTGCCGGCTTGCCGACTGCAACAAGTTTGCGCAGACGCGTGGGCTGTGCAAGGCACACGGCGGTGGCTCGCGCTGCCGTCACCCAGACTGCCACAAGCTCGCACAGAGTCGCGGCCTGTGCATTGCCCACGGAGGCGGCCGCCGCTGCACCGTTGAGAACTGCAACAAGCTCGCGCAGTCGAAGGGCCACTGCATCTCTCACGGTGGCGGTCGCCGCTGTGCCATCCCTCACTGCGATAAGTTCTCGCAAGTTCGAGGCTACTGCAAGGCCCACGCCAAGGTGCTGATGGTCTTCAGGGCCCCCTCGTCCCCCACCTGCGCTGCACTCTTGACGCCGCCAGCGTCGGCCATGGCCAGCCCCAACGTCGCCATGTCCCCGGTCAAGTCGAAGCACTCCATCGACTTCCTCGTGAACCCGCCGCCGTCCAGCGAGTTGCCGACGATGGCGAGCGCTCCATTCGTCCCCGCGTCGCCATTTCTGTCAACACCGACCGTTCACCTCCCCAAGCTTCAGACGAGCGAGGGGTTCATCAAGCAGCACTCGTTGCTGTCGTTCCTCAACCCGCCCACCTCCAGTACCCCCGCTGCAGTACTGCCGCAGTTGAAGGTGCCACCGATGACCTTCAGACCGCAGGCGCTGTACCGCTAAAAACTTGCATTACCAACAGACCCCAAGAAACACCTAGATACTATTTAACAAAAAAATACGAACACCTTGCTTGACTCCATCTTTATCGACTTCTCTGAAGTTAGGGCACTCTTTGGACGACTGCCACGAGCGGATGTTCGCCAGTTTGGATATGAATGAAGGCAGGCACATCGTTCAGGATGCTGACCTTGGCGCAATGTACGCGTTCTTCAAACATTTCGTTGCTTGACCAAACAAACACTACTCACCGAGTGTCGGCTGAAAATACTTGAGGTATGTTCCACAATGAATTCTGGCTGGCAAGGCTAGGATACAATGGAGGTAAGCCTTACAAGCTTGAAGATGTACAAGCTCGCTTTGGCACAGACAAAGTAACCCAGGATACTGCAGCGGCTGGCCAAACTCTCTAGCAAACACCGTCTTATCGAACCTGCCGCATGGTCCTCGAATAATGCCAAGTAAAATATCCATCTCAAGTGTACATGTATCCTTGGTGGCGCAACGTTTTTTCGAGACGCTTTACAGGCAAATCCGCAGCTCGTTCCGCTCTTTCGCGCTGCCATTTTTCGGTGCTGTAAGGCAATTCGTCATGTGGCGGCGTAAGGCGTAAAGGGCAATTTTCCAGCAGAGAGAGACCTTATCCCCACCCACCAGCATCGAACGCGTACTTCTCATCTGTCTTGCAAACTTTTAGTTAGCTGCGCGTCATTACTTAAATATCATCCGAGCTCAGCCAAGTGGGCGCTGGGCGACTTCACGACAGTGAACTCCAAGAGAGCACAACGCTGGATAGTTTGGGCCTGTAGGCGTTGGTTTGGCTAGCGATGGCACGCACAACGCACGGTGGCACCCACCGGAAGCTTATCAGCTCCAGCACTTGAAATGAGGCGCAAATTCGAGCGCGACGTCGAAGTTGGACGCCGCATAGAGCCAACATCTCATGGTCTTCCTTGGCGAGGCTTTCCAAAGTAGCAGCCCACATGGCGCCCACGCTTCAGCCTGCGGGCTCACTCGAGCGAACAAACGAACGTCAAGGAAAATGCGGCGACGGATGCCGCAGTGAGCTTCGGTGTGTGGACGGAAGGAGAGAGATGGCGAGGATGTGAAAGCGAGAACGCCTCTACACGTCGACACACGGGAGAGATCAGCACACCTGCGTCGTGGCTCAGCGAGTTTGGTGGCCTCACAGACGCCCGCAGGGCACGTGGTTCCCCCGCCAACACCTGAAGCGATGATACCAAACCAAACTGAAGACGCCCGCAGGGCACGTGGTTCCCCCGCCAACACCTGAAGCGATGATACCAAACCAAACTGATCGGGTAAACCACCCACCGCATGGACAACCATACTACATGTACTTACACTACGCATATGCTTGGTTATGGCTGCCCTCGGTTGCGACGGAGCTGATGAGAGTCATACTTACACTACGCATATGCTTGGTTATGGCTGCCCTCGGTTGCGACGGAGCTGATGAGAGTCTCAGCGCGACATTATCAAGATGGTCCAGAAGTCCATGGGGACAATGGCAAAGGCGTGGGCTGTAAGCCCCAGGAAGTTTCCTTTTCGTGGGCCAGCCGGTCTCTTCCATAGGAACGCCCCCAATCGTCGGATCGAACGTACACGTTGCGCTTGCGCTTGCCTGGTTCAAAGAGCAGAGACCGAGCCAGCCGTAGGTTCACCGGCCGCTCTTGGGGATTGTCCGCCTACGTCGCGAGTGGACGCAAACAAAATTCTCAACCAAGACGTCGGCCTTCACTCCGGCATTTGCCAGCTCCCGCACAGTACAGACAGACCCCACCCAACCAATCCACCAAAATGCCGACTTCAAGCGCCCGTCGCAACGCCAACCGCGCGCGGTGCCGCATGCCCGAGTGCGGCAAGTTTGCGCAGACCCGCGGCCTGTGCAAGGCGCACGGCGGTGGCTCCCGGTGTCGCGACCCGAGCTGCCAGAAGCTGGCTCAGAGCCGCGGCCTGTGCATCGCACACGGTGGCGGCCGACGATGCGCCTTCGACGGCTGCTCCAAGCTGGCCCAGTCCAAGGGCTTCTGCATCTCGCACGGCGGAGGCCGCCGCTGCCACGTTGCCAAGTGCGACAAGTTCGCGCAGGTCCGGGGCCACTGCAAGTCGCACTCCAAGCTGCTGTCGTCGAGCGACGAAGCTTCGTGGTCTCCGTCCTCCTCCTTCTCGACCCAGTCGAGCCCCACCAGCTCCAGCCTGTCGCCCTCCAAGTCCAAGCTCTCCATCGACTTCCTCGTGAACCCGAGCAGCTCCATGACTTCAGAGCACAAGCTGACAGCGCTGCCCAGTCTTCGCATGGCGGGCGCGACACTGCCCCACCAGCGCTCGCTGCTCTCGTACCTCGACCCCATGACGACGCTCGCGTCCACTGCGTCGGCGCTCTGCGAACGCCCCACGATGGCGATGCCAGCCCACTACCCTTCGCTCGTCATGTACAGGTGAACGGCAGTACACTACCGATATTTATCCCTAGAGTTCACACTTTCATCAATACATTTGCATGCTGTACCGGTACATGCGCACGACACATTATTCGTCCCTGAGCTCTTAGGTGTGCGACCGTCAGGCTGACGGCGTCAGTGTGAGCCTCGCCTGACTGTCAAGCTCCAGGACACGGCACATCCTTGACATGGAGCGTCTCGCCAGCACCTCCGATTGGATTGCAGGCGCCTAGCTGTGCACGTTGCGGTGGCGCCGTTAGCACCGATCCTGAAGCTAATCGTGCAGCGTCTGCACCGAAATGACCTCGACTTCGTATCCATGAAGCATGGGTCGATTGAACGAACGAAGCAGCACCGCCCGCCTTACTGCATTGACGACGCTGCGCTGCAGCGGGAGACCACTGTCCGGGAAGTCTTGTAACTTTTAGAGGCTTTTACGTGGGGAGACCAAGCCTCGCCGCCGCATAAGGCCTCGCACACGTGGTGCGTCCTTATCGTCCACCTGGCGCCTTTCCATCCACACCGACACCTACACCGGGCGCCGTTGAAGCGCGACCACATGAGCAAGCCAGCAGCATTTGCAGCTCCTCGATTGGACAAGGGCGCCAAAGCGAGGCGAGGCTTGATATGACAGCGGCGCGATTTCATAATCGACGCCTCGGCTATGGCGATGTCCATCGCCGAGCCTGCGCGACGAACGGCAGCCGGAGCACGCGCGTCGTCACGAGGATGTTGCTGGGAACGAACCAAACAGACGGACGGCGGATCACCGAGCTGCGGTGTGGTGCGGTTGGCTGAGCCAGCCAACCCAAGCTCATGAACATTTAATTGACGGACGAAATGTTCGCCCCAAACTCATGTCAGCTTTGGCGTAAGCTCCGATTCATTTCATCCATTGATAGAAGTTGGGAGAGAACTGATGCTGGCTTGGTCAATTCCCGTACAAACCGTCGATTCTGGGCCAATTGCTGAGGACGAGCAGTACGTATCTACAGGCATCATTGCAAGCGTGACGAAGCTGCGGGAGGCTTTCGGTTGCTGTTGGGGGGAGGAATTGATGCTTGTTGTGACTCAGGTGCGTGCTTACCAGTCTTCACCATTGTTGGAAGTAATACCATCCACACAGCTTCAGCGAAAATGCAATTGATGATAGGACGTCTGTAAACTGCCTTTTGCCTCTCACTCTTGCAAGAGCCTCTCGGTTCTCTATGATGCATAGAGTCCGACATCGAAACTTTAGAGCGCTGCACTAACGCTGCACGGGCGGTTCGTTGGAATTCCTCGACACCAAAACTCTCTTTGGAAGCGCGTTTGCAATGGCTCGTCGTAAAATATTGAGCATCGGATCGGGAGGATGCCCTGTACCTCGATGCGGTCGGGTCCTCATGCGCGAGGCCGGTTGCCCAGGCTGCGCCTTTGACCTCCAGCGATGCGTGCCAGCGCGCCGCCGCAGCCACTCGCTGGCTTGGCACTAGTTGAAGTTGCCTCGACTACAGCAGACGCGCTCGTTTCTTCGTTAGCTGCTGCGTGCAGTGGCCGTTCGTCCTTGCCTGTCTCTCTTTCCCGTACAAGTTCATGCACACAAGTCAGGGGCTCAGGTGGTCACCTCCGCTGTGTACAGCGTCGATGCAGGCGCAGTGTCACTTGGTCGATCACTTTCCACGATTCCATTCGCCAACCGAATGCATGCCAACAGACCGTTGACTTACAGGCCGCAGCTTCTGTGGGCGCAGCCGATCTCGAGAGTATTTTTTCGAGCAAGTCACTGCCAAATTCGCGTCCCGACTGCCATCCGCATCAACAAATGAAAGTCCTCTCGGGGTCCGTACATTACAGTCTCGGTGGGCTATCCGAAGGGAAGTTCGCCGGTCCACCTCGTCACCTCGGAAGCTGGCACGACTTCCGATCTTTCGCCATGGAGATGGACTGCGGCCCAGGCTCAGGTTGCTCGCTTTGAAGCATTTGAAGCATGGAGAACTGCGGTCTGCAACGCGACATCCGGTTCATCCGTAGCGGGAGCCAGAGTTTGGCTGGCCCAGAGTCACTCTGGCGGACCCCTCACTCTGAGAGTGAGGGGTCCGCCATGGCAACTTGGCCCGAAGTTCGGTGGGGAATTGTCATCACGCTTTGCGAGCTCGGCTCGGCTCGATGCATCATGCGCTGCCTACGCGACAGTCTCATCAAGTTTCTCCCCACGACCGTGATCGGCCAGACGAGGTGAAGAACCAGCGTGTTGGACCTCTGCTTTTCTCGGTGAGGCAGCAACGGCTGGAGGGAAAGCCTCCGTGCGCTCGCTTGCAGCAACATGTGCAAATGCAAATTGTGCTCCTCCGGCTGGAAGCAGCTCGTGGACAGCCTGACGCCATTTGGTTCTCTAGCTTACTCCACCGGCATTGCTGGATGTAATATTGCTCCACATGGCGGCACTCACGTGGGGATTACCGGTATGTAACATGTCAAAACCGAACTGATCGTGTAAAAAATTGTTAACTCCAACACCTGCTTAAAAAATATTAGCTTTTAGCGTGGCCAAAGTCACGCTGCAGCACGCCAGCATTACACTATGTGCGGCAGGCGCACACGGTGGCGAGAGCTAGGCGAGGAGGCGGTGAACTTCTCAAGATGAAGCAGAAACTTTAGAGTGAGTCAAACAACTGCGCGTAATTCCCAGCCGCTTGTTCTGTACCTGTAAAAAATGTAAAGATGGAAAATTTTGTGCACATTTGGAGCGTTTGTACACGGTGCCTCGTACGCTTGTAGCTCACAGCGCCCGAAGCTCGGCCGTGAGCTCCGCTCGTCACGTGTAAGCGGACTTGAATTTGCAGTTTTTACAGCTCGAACATCAATTCGTGTGTCCTGCCAGTAACAATGGACATTTTTGGTCAAGATGAGTTGAATACTGTACAGTTCGTACTTGGTGCTTGGATTGGGGTCGCGACCAGCAGAGCTCTATGGTTCCCCACGGTCAGGTGGGGAGAGATAGAGAGAGTAAAAGGTTGCATTGACCTCTGAAGTACACGTGGCCAGGTGCCCCCACGGAGCCAGGTGCCCCCACGGAGTCGTGGATCGAGGGGAGGCTCGCGTCTCAGCTTGAGACGCGTGCACTGCCAAGACCCTCGAGGCAGATGAAGCGGCGGCAACAGGTACCGCAGTGGTCAGAAGCCTCCGCTTTGATGAGTTGCGAAGCGGATAAGGCGCCCTCGGCAGACGGAGACCAGATCCCAGCGCTTTGAGTCGGGACCTACCAAAGACGCGGCGATTACTTGCCATACGGGATGCCCCACGCGCGAACATTGAACCAAGCACCAGCTGACAAAGCTCGCTGCTCACCCCTAAGAGGGACTGCAACGTGCCAAGCGGGCTCTGTCTGCTGCAGACGCAGCACGTTGGGTTCGCGACCGCACTGAGGGTCCCACCGGTTCAGCGTTCTAACTACATGCAGGTATTAATACATGTACTGTTGACACTAAGGATCCCAAGCATAAATGTTCATACATATTTGTTGAAATTCGGTGGAGCAAAGTGCTCGGATCGACGAGCAGATGTCAAAAGCTAACGGCGTTCGCCAGCGTGTTGATGTGTTGATGGCATTTTTGCCTCGTCGCTGGTGTAGCCACCTTCCCATCCGAGTTTCGTGCCGCGAGGTCGGAAGATCGTGTTTCTGCCCGAGTGCGAACCCCCCAGCGAGCCGGCGAATCCCCGTCACGCTGCCCGCAGCCTGCTCAGCTTGCGTTCTGCCTCTCTGCCTGGCCTGGTGAGACCTGTCTTGGTGAGACGACGGCGAGACCACGAAGGCAGAAAGATGAGCCGCTGCGAGGATAAAAGAACCCCCCGAGCTGGCTAGGAACGGATACCTGGCTGGCCGCCGCCACGGCGGAAATGCGGAAATGCGACCATCACAGCACAGTCGCCGCATTTCTGCATTATTTTTTGAAGGGGCTGCACGACAAGGTGCAAGCTTTCGCGTTGGGTGTTTTCATGCGCAAGGCCTGCATTCACCTCGCAGAAGTGAAGAATACTGTACATGTACATGTATCAAGAAATGCTCGGACCGTAGCAGATCGCAGGAAATAGGAGCATGTACACGCGCGGCGAAAAGGAACCCAGCATTTCGTGTGTGTAGTCGAGATGAACACCAACTTCACATATCCTACTATCCAAATGCTCCCGGTTTGCTATATTTCATCACCTCTTGGATCCAAAGGATCCGTCGATACAGTGTGCTGTTGCGAATGAAAATATTATCACCTACATTTACAGACTTCCGCTATAGTACGAGTATATTACACCAGATTTCCGGTAAATGTGGGCGCGGGACCACCGCTTACTTGTCCGCACTTCTCGGAGCAAGTCAACCGGCCGACTGGTTGCAGTTTTGAGGCGTTTGACACGAGAGTCAATTCCCTCGACTCGAACGCACTTCCCGCTAGGGAGAGACCATCAACGTTTGCCGAGCAAGCTCGTATCTTTGCCCACTTCACATAGACATTCCTCCGGTCTAATGTTGTTGCCGCAGTGCTGTAAACACCCGATCCGCTTTTGGCAGATTGAGACTGAGACCCCTCGTACATAAGAACCCCTTGGAAGTAAGATGCCATAACTCGTCCGCTTGTCATCACGGGGCTAGCTCTGTTCGACCCAGCTGGCCCGGCAAATATGGCTGACAGGGCTCAAAAGCTGAGCACGCTCGCCTATCTCGGGTCTCTGTCTCTCTCGCGACCAACAAGCAGACCATCAGGAATCCGACCTGTACCTCTCGAGCAAAGCCCCGCGTGGTACGGACAGTCCGATTGTAGGGCAAGCGTAGCAGGGCAGCAGTCGCGCGTGCTGTGGCAACCGGGAACAAGCTGTTTTCGGCTGTCTGCTGCTTCATCTCGTTCGGGTCGCAGGCTCACTTTACTTTTCACCGCCAACCGCGAACATCGGCACCCGAGCGCTTCACTGCTAGTGCAGCAGTGATCGTACCCGCCACATCTTTTCCGTCTACACCCGCCAGTAGCACTCAATCTACCATGCCGACGCCTAGCGCTCGCCGCAATGCCAACCGTGCTCGGTGCCAGTTTGCTGGTTGTGACAAGTTCGCGCAGACCCGCGGGCTCTGCAAGGCCCACGGCGGTGGCTCTCGCTGTCGGGACCCGCAGTGCAACAAGCTCGCTCAGAGCCGCGGCTTGTGCATCGCGCACGGCGGTGGCCGTCGCTGCCAGTTCGACGGCTGCAAGAAGCTGGCCCAGTCCAAGGGCTACTGCATCTCGCACGGCGGGGGCCGCCGCTGCACCATCCCCAACTGCGAGAAGTTCTCGCAGGTCAAGGGCCGCTGCAAGTCTCACTCCAAGCTGCTGACGACCGTCCCGGGCTCGTACGCTGCACCATCACACGGCGTCGTGACCCCGCCCAGCTCGACCGGCAAGTCTGCGATCTCCCCCGCCAGCACCAAGCTCTCCATCGACTTCCTCGTGAACCCGCTGTCGCGCAGCTCGTCCATTGGCGACAAGGTGCCAATTCAGCAGCAGCAGATGCCGGTGCCAGCGTTGCGCCCCATCACGCAGCTCGCCAACCCGTTCACGTCCGCGGGCATGGGCTGCAACCCGCGCTTCGACTCGCAGGTGCTGGGCAACCAGCGCTCGCTGCTGTCGTTCCTCGAGCCCCACGGATCTGTCCCGTCGTATCCGGCGCCACGACCGCAATACGCGGCTGTGCCGGGCCACTACCAGGCACCCCTGCTGCCGTCGCTTGCACTGTACCGCTAAGCGATAGCCCCCGGGGTGGATTGAATAGTGTCATTGTGAGTAGTTGAGGGTATTACATGTCGATAGAGAATGGTGCCACGCCGCAACCACAACGTGGCAGTATAGAGTTGGCGCCGAATATTTAACCCTTAAGTGTACACTACTTTTCCAAACACTACATTTGCTTTGCTATTCGACGCGTCAAGCACGGGTAAATCTGGAGCAGCGCGTTCGATGCAGTGCAGGATAGGCACGTCGGGTAGCATTGACTTCATCTGCGCTATTAATAAGCAAGGTGTTGAAGCTAGCTATCATCAGAATTTCGTTACTCGCGCACGCGGCAGTCGAAGCACCAACGGAAGCGCCTGCGCTGTACAGGTCACCATGCACGGTATGTAGAGTTTGCCCCCGCGGGGACTCCCCACTCCCCGGGGGAGTGCTTCAAAGCTGCTGGCTCTGGGGCGGGAAGCTTCATCCGGATGTCCTGTAAGTTCACGGCCAAGTACATGTACATGTGTGTACATGTATTTGTCAACACCCCTCGTTAATAATCAAGAAGATTGCACCGAGTGCAATTCACTCGTCCGCTTGAGCCAAGGTCGGCAACGCTTCCCATCTTGAAATGAGTGTGTACATGTATTTGTCAACACCCCTCGTTAATAATCAAGAAGACTGCACCGAGTGCAATTCACTCGTCCGCTTGAGCCAAGGTCGGCAACGCTTCCCATCTTGAAATGGTGCAGGGATTCACCTGCCGCCCATCGTCAAACCCGCTCGACACCGTCGTAAGCTGGGGGCTGGCTGCATGCATGCCATGCAATGCATGATGCATGGGGACGCGCGTCGATTAACTGCGACGGAGCGCACTCGAGAGCTCTTGAGCTGGCAAAATGGTTGGCCCCCGAATCATTATTGACTCGGAGACACCAGGCCAGTAAGCCCTACATTTTGCAGGCTGCACTGTGCTGTTGCTACTGTACACTGTGCAGTGTTAATGCATGCGATTCCACGATGACGCGCGCAAACACAAACGCAAGTTGGTGGACGCAGATCAGCCCGCCGTTGCAGGCTGCATCGGCGTCATCCGTGCCCAGACCAGGAGCGCGCGCGTGCCGGCGCGCGAGCCAAGACAGGTTTGGTCGCGCATCGGGGCGCCGTACAGCCTACATCACTCAGCATACAGACGCTTACAGTACAGAGCCGCAGGCGAAGTCGAGCGAAAGAATCCCGAGTTCGGGATGGCGATCATAACTTAGGGAAAAGATTCCCAGCGAGTATATTTCAGATATTTATGACAGAACCGTAAAAACACACAGGAAAAAGGTTTGCCACACAGATTATGTGATATCACATAAAAATGGTAGCCCTCACACTAATATTACGCTTAACCACACTAAATTAGAGTGTGACACACGTCGATATGAAAGAACACACCAAATGCCGGTGGCTGCACACCAGTCAATTTATAGCGAATCATGGTCAGGATTTACGTGTAGTTTCAACCAATCATGATAGTCTCTTAGTGACCATGCCGGGCGCTGGGCGGATTCACTTCACAATACTCGAAGCCCCCCACACCCACCCTCCTCCTCCTACCTCCAACTTCCTCGTCTCAAGATGCCTCCAAGCTACACATGGACTACGATCTGTAGTGACATGGCTCGCGAGGATTCCCAGCTGCTGATGGAGGATATGAAGTTCTTCATCATCGTGAAAAGCCAACTGGTTCCCTGCGTCGTGTGCGCGCTGACAAGACCGCATAAGATGCGCTACCAGCTGCTGCGCCGCTCCTCGGAAACATGTCGGGCTGCCACGCCGTATGAAGCATGCCCATGGATGGGGAAGGTGTTGACCTGTCAAGAGCTCGATCGGGTGACGATCATGGAAGTCGGTGACCATGAGACGCTCGTCAGAGACCCACAGAGGCCCAAGATGACCCCTCGGCTGAAAGACTACAGCCGCGAAATGGCGACGCAAGGGTTGAAGCCAGCTCGAATCCGCATGGGCATGGCTCGGCGTTTTGGCTTGTCGGAGACCGACTTGCCGACCCTCAGCCAAGTGCAATGGTTCACCGCCGCGCACACCAAGGCCAAGCTGCATCGAAACGATGACTACGACGACATTCTGGGCCAGATTGAGGCGCTAGCGTATGGCCCAGAAACCAACGAGACGCAG
>JAIKVH010000324.1:0-15927 GCA_024679275.1 Phytophthora niederhauseri
GTGCGTTACGGTGCCAGTTTGGGGACTCGGTCGGGATTCCTGCCGTCTTCGTGTCGCCAACCACGATTTTGTGCATCGCACCACCTCGCAACGGTGCGGGGTACGTAGCTGTCGAGGTTTCGCTGAATGGGGTCGACTACACGAGCAGCCGTCGAGCCTTGTACTACTACGACTACATCGACGTGGAAGACGAGCAAGTTGGAGCAGACACTGGCGCCAGCAATACCTCAGATCCAGTAGAGGTCGAGTACGAAGCACCGATTCAACTGTCTCGTGCTTCAATCCGGAAGCTCCCAGGTGATGGAGAGAGGAGGGTGGTGACGGTCACGGGCGTGAACTTCCTCAATACGACGGAGTTATCCTGCGCTTTTGGTGAGCAGCTGCCACCCGTTCGAGCTGAATTCGCCAACTCCACGCTGGTGAAGTGTCCTATCGACGGCTCTGTGCGGCTTTCTCAAGTCCTGGTTGGAGTGAGCAATAATGGCCACGACTTCGTTTTCCTTGACAAACCCGTGGAGTATGCAGAAAGTCCGCATATCATTGCGATCTATCCAACGTCCGGGCCGGTGGAAGGCGGAACCCTCGTGCAAAAGTCCGCATATCATTGCGATCTATCCAACGTCCGGGCCGGTGGAAGGCGGAACCCTCGTGCATCTTACGCTGTCAAACACGGACGCGCTCAAGGATCGAAACCTTCAGTTGTTCTGCTCTTTTGGAGACCAAGATACACACGCGGTGATGGCAGAAGATAACGTGGCAACCTGCGCCTCCCCAGGCATGAAGCAGCCCTTGAGTATGCCCGTTTCTTTCTACTGGAGATCGTCCGACCTCGAGGACCGATTTGAAGCGGAGAAGCAGTTCGCTATCGAGTTTCAGTACTCCGTCTTCCCAGAGCTGGTGGATGTTTCACCCCCGAGTGGGTCCGTGGCCGAAGGAACTGTCGTGACTCTCACCGGCTCCGGGTTTCGTGATGGAATGAGTGTGCGATTTGGCATGGGGTCTAGTGCAACAGAAGTTCCCGCCATGTTCGTGTCCGAGTCTTTAATCATGGCGGACGTACCGGAGGAATTGATGGACGGTGTGACCAGTATCGCTGTCAGTGCCAACGAGGTCGACTACAGCAACAGTCTGAAATGGACGGTGTGACCAGTATCGCTGTCAGTGCCAACGAGGTCGACTACAGCAACAGTCTGACGTTCTACGTGCGCCCACGGGCAGTGCTGCTCTCGGTTTACCCGGCGGAGATTAGCGTCACAACTTCGGAGCAGGAAATCACGCTCGCAATCTACGGCTCTGGCTTCACGGAGACCGCGAGGGAGACGCTCAAGTGTCGAGTCGGCGACGACGGAGCTGCGAACGCGGCTGAATGGGTCTCACCAGTGCAGATCTCATGCCCTGCGCCGTATCTGGACGCCGGACTGTACAGCGTCTACGTGGCGCTCAACGGGGAGAACTTTGTGAACGACGGCCTCAAAGTTTTCTACCAGGAGAAGTTCCTCGTCTACAGCATCGCGCCAACCTTCGGCGTGTTGGGGGGAAACACTCGTGTGCAAGTTTACGGGTCGAACATTCGAGGAGCGACGAACACATCGGATCTGGTCTGCGTCTTCGGTACGAGGCCTTCTCCTCTCGAGGTGATCAACTCTGGTCTCGCCGAGTGCGTGAGCCCAAACCAGCCCAAAGTCGGGTCTGTGCCATTTTCTGTTGCTCGGCTCGCTGATGTGAACCCGCAGTACAAACCCCGAGGAGGAGGAGGAGGAGGATTGCAGTATTTCTACCACAAAGTTCCGGTCCTGACGAAGATTCTGCCCTCGATGATCCGCGCCTCGAACGCCTCGCCACTTCGCGTCATCGGGGCCAACTTTATCGACTCTTTGCTGCTCATGTGCTCGATTGGGGGCGTGTCTGTGTCTGCCAGATACGTCTCCTCCAACGCTGTCGAGTGTCTACTCACTGAACGCTCCAGCGATACATGGCTCCCCGACTCTATGCTGGACGTGGAGGTAGTGTCTACTCACTGAACGCTCCAGCGATACATGGCTCCCCGACTCTATGCTGGACGTGGAGGTCTCCAACAACGGGCAGGACTTTTCCAACAGCGAGCTGCAAATTCTGGTCCAGGCGCCGATCAAGCTGCTTGGGATGGAGCCGACGCGCGGGATGATCCGTGAACACACCGCTGTGAAAATATTTGGGGAACATTTGTCCCCGTTGTACCAGAACTTGAAATGTCACGTTGGAGAGACCCACCTGGTGCCTGCGACGAATCTGGGCGATGGGTGGCTGGAGTGCGTTCTACCAGCGTCGCCCTTCGCTACTACCGTCCACGTCTCCGTTTCGATCGACGGCGTCGACTACACAGCGGACTCCCTAAGTTTTACGTATGAAGACACCCCAGTCGTGTACTCGATTTCCCCCCAAAACGGGTCTTTTGAAGGAGGCACACCCGTCACCGTGTACGGAGAGGGGTTCGCCCTACCAGGTCCTCTCTACTGCGCCTTTGGGTCATCGATCGTGCCGGCGGAAGTGCAGTCCTCTCTCGTGGCGAAATGCACGTCGCCCCCGTCTTCCCCTCACTCGGAGCAAATGGTTAGCGTGGCGATTGCGAGGTTCGGTTCGTTGGCGACTGTGGCTTCCCAGGTGTATTTCTCCTACGTTGACGTTGAGTTGCCTCAAATCGCGTCAAATCAAATCGCGTCAACCAGTCTGCAAGTGGATGAAGTGGAGACGTGGCCACCACAGACGGGTCCCCCGTGCAGCATTTACCTAAAAAGTGGGTCAACAATTGTGATGCCGCTCGTCAAGACTGTGTCCCCGAACTCGGGCTCAGTCTTGGGAGGTACAAACGTCTCGTTGAGCGGCCAGAACTTTATCGCTGGGCCTCGCATGGTCTGTATCTTTGGGGGTGAAGAATCGTTGGCAACTCTTGTTAACGATTCTGCAGCCTGGTGCATCGTGCCGCCTCAAGCGCAGCCCACGACGATCTACGTCCGCCTCAAGGTGTTCGACCCAGTGACTCCTGACCAGCCAGAGTGCGTGTCGGAGTCGCTCGCTGTCTTTGAATACTACCGGCAGCTGGAATTCATCTCGATGTTTCCTAGTGAGGGGCCGTGTACGGGGGGAACGGAGCTGAAGATTTCCATGGCTGGCGTCGTCGACTCCCCTGCGCTCTCCTGCGCCTTCACGATCACGCTGCCGAGTCAGCCAGGCTGGCGTCGTCGACTCCCCTGCGCTCTCCTGCGCCTTCACGATCACGCTGCCGAGTCAGCCTCAGCTGCTACGAGTGAACGTTCAGGCTGAATACCACAGCGATGACTTCTTGAGCTGCATCACCCCCTCACTCGCCCTTGCGCTGCCTTCATCAAGTGATAAATGGTACGAGAACGCCACGGCAGTGGCGCGCGTGGAGGTTTCCAACAACGGCGTGGACTTTATCGCGACTGGCAAGAGCTTCTCGTTCGTGCCTCTACGAAGTGAAAGTGTTGTGGCTCAGGTGGATCTCAAGACGTTAGAAGTGACGGCAGCCAGGCCACTTAAGGGCCCTCTCACTGGCGGCACACGTGTGATGTTATCACTGTCCTGTGGGTTCCCGGGCTCTGTGGTGTACTGCCAGTTTGGTACCGAGGTCGTCCGAGGGTCGATCACCCCAGCCACCCTCGAGGTGCTGTGTGTATCGCCCAGAGTAAAGAGCGAGGACGTTGTTCGGTTGGCCATTGGCGCCAATGGAGTCGACTTTGATGTGTACGCAGCCGAGTTCGAGTACGCTGTCGATGCCTCCAAACACTTCGTCTTGTCGCCTCTTAATGGCGTGGTTAGCGGTGGCACTCTACTTCACATTTCTGGGGCTGCATTCGATGAGGATGATAGCTACACCTGCAAGATCGGCTCGCAGGTTGTGACCGCTGACTATGTGGACGCAACGCATATTGGGTGTAGAACTCCCGCAGTGGCCAAGCCGCAGGAGGTTCCGGTTCGAATTTCGGACAATGGCATTGACTACTCGGAGTTCAACTTGTCTTTTGTCTATGCGGAGCCACTGTTCGTTACGAGCATTTATCCTGCAAGCGGCGGCGTCGAAGGCGGTGAGCTTGTAAATGTCGTTGGCGGCAACTTCACTGCTGGGGCGGAGGCTGTCACTTGTCGCTTTGGAAACGCGGTCACGACGGCGACAATTCTATCGGCTTCGACCATTCAATGCACTGCACCGAATTCTTCTTACGCTGGTCTTGCAAAAGTGGCCGTCGAGGTCTCGTCGAATGGCCAAGACTACTCGAACAGTGGCGTCGTCTATCGCTATACACCAGCGCTGGTGGTGCATTCTCTCGAGCCGAACCACGGCCCCTTGGCAGGTGGAACGGAGGTCGTCGTCACAGGCGCCAACTTCCAGAACTCGAGCAGCTTGCGCTGTAAGTTTGGCGAGCGCGCGACTCTAGCAGCGACGTTCCTGGACTCGACGCAGTTCGTGTGCGTGTCTCCAAGTGCAGCAGCTGAGAGCGACGTCTACGTGGAAGTTGCCGACTACGGGCTCTTTGGTAGCCTGAACGGCTCGTTCTTCTCGAACAGCAAGGCGATTTTCACGTACGACCGCGACTTGGCAACCGACTCGGTGTTCCCATCGCAAGGCCCAACCACGGGGAACTTCTCGGTTCGACTCACGGGTGGGCCGTACCGAAAGACGGACGGGATTCGCTGTAAATTCGCCGAGGTTGTGGTGGTCGCTACGTGGGTGAGCTACGACGAGATTCTGTGCATGGCGCCGCCACACTCACCCGGGGTATTCACGCTCGAGGTGACTCGAAACGCCCAAGACTACGCGGATACGCGCGTGCCGTTCCTGTACTACGCCGAGCAGGGAGTCCGCTCCATCTCGCCCACATTTGGTCCGGCGTATGCGGCTGGTACGCGCATTGACGTCGACGGCGTGGCCTTCGTGAACTCGTCGCTGCTGTCGTGCCGATTTGGCTTCGTTGTGACGCCCGGAGAGTACGTGAGTCCGACGAAAATGCGCTGCACGACGCCACCCTTGCCTGACCACAGCGGTGGACTGATAGCGGCCCCTCTACCTGAGTATCGGAATCAATGGGCGGACCCGAACGTCGGTAGCGTGTATCTGTTCCCAGACGCGCACTACTACCCTCAGTACTTCACCCGCCTTGTGTCCGTGGAGGTGTCCAACAACCAGCAGGACTTCTCGCTCAGCGGCATCAACTTCCTCTACTACCAGGACGAGACAGTCGAGGCCATCGCCCCCACCCAAGCGTACGACAGCGCCGAGCCCCTCGCGATCTTCGCGGTCGGCCGCAACTTCCTCAACACGACGTCGCTATCCTGTCGTCTAGGACTGCAGACTTTCCCAGCGACCTTCGTGACGTCAAAGCTGCTGCTGTGTGAAGTAGCGCACCCGATGCCGTACGACGACGCTCGACGAGGATCGGACAAAGTCCACGAGCTGAGCCAGCCGAGACACGCGCTCTTCGAGGTGTCCAACAACGG
Source organism: Phytophthora niederhauseri (assembly GCA_024679275.1). NCBI lineage: Eukaryota > Oomycota > Peronosporomycetes > Peronosporales > Peronosporaceae > Phytophthora > Phytophthora niederhauseri. Next base: position 5,494 of record JAIKVH010000324.1, read on the forward strand.
CAAGGACTTCACCAACAGCCACGTGGTGTTCGAGTTCCTCGGCGCGTGTCCGACGGGGCACTTCTGTCCGAAGCAGCTTCAGGGCGCCAGCGGCAAAATCCCGTGCCCGCGTGGCACGTTCTGCCCTGGAGTCGCCAATACGGCCTTCACCTTGTGTCCGCGAGGAACGTACCAGCCCAAGACGGCCCAGTCCGCGTGTCTTCGGTGTCCTATCGGCTATCACTGCCCCCACACGGGGATGCACGTGCCGCGGTTGTGTCCGGCAGGGTACGTTTGCGATGTTACCGGGATTGAAGAAGCCGACCAGCCCTGTCCTGAAGGCCACTATTGCCTCGAAGGCACCGCCACGACTGCGACGACATGTACGCCCACCCCAAGCTACACGGGGATGCTGGTAGCCTCTCCGTCTGCTGCTGAGAAGCCAACGACATGGGATTGAAGAAGCCGATCAGCCCTGTCCTGAAGGCCACTATTGCCTCGAAGGCACCGCCACGACTGCGACGACATGTATGCCCACCCCAAGCTACACGGGGATGCTGGTAGCCTCTCCGTCTGCTGCTGAGAAGCCAACGACACTGCGTCGCCAGCGTGGGAAAGACCCGCTTGCCAGCATTCAGGCGCGAAAGAGCGGCTGCTGGCGGAACGAGACGGAGGACTTCGGACTGCAGTTGAGCGCGCACCCCTCGCGGTTCTGGATGGAGCTACGACAACTCCCTCTTGCTCCGGGTTCATCCTTCGGCGGCCCGTTGCGCGTTCGCGCTTCTGGATGGAGCTACGACAACTCCCTCTTGCTCCGGGTTCATCCTTCGGCGGCCCGTTGCGCGGTCGGTTCTGCCTTGATGACTCGTGCGTGAAGCTCGCGGACGCCGACAACGTTCGGGTCGAGGACGCGTACTTCGACTACGCGTCGACGGACTTCGCTTTACGGCGTCCAGTTGCGTGTCCTCCAGGAACCTACTGCCACCCGGGAACTGCAGCCAGCGACTCGCTCATGAAGAACTTCACCACTGCGCAGCCGTGCTTCGAGTCCATGTACTGCCCCGAGGGCAGCTCCAACCCGCGCGGATTCGGCGAGTGCGCTCCGGGGTTTTACTGTCCGTTCGGGACTCGGATCCCCTGTCCCGCAGGGTCGTACTGTCCTCAAACGGGTCACATCTCGCCGTTGCCGTGCTCTCCAGGGACTTTCAACGCCATGAAAGCGCAGTCGAACTGCACGTCGTGTCCTGTTGGCTTCATCTGTCCGGGATACGGCCGCGTCATGCCCGCGTTGTGTCCTCCAGGCTACGTGTGCAGTAAAGCTTCGCTCGCGTCGCCGAATAGTCTGTGTCCGAGGGGGTTCTACTGCCTCGAGGGCACAGCAACGTCCGACGGGTTCCGGAACGACACGCGCTTGAGGCCGTATCCGTGTCGACCGGGCACCTACTGCCTCAAAGGCGTGGTGGCGGACGAAGTGCGCGTGGGGGACTACCGCTACCCGCAGAACTGCACTGCCGGGTTCTTCTGTGAGTTGGGCTCGTACTCGCCCAAAGGTTCAGGCCTCTGTCCTCCGGGCTTCACGTGTCCAAGCGGAACGGCAGCACCGATTCCTACCGCTAAGGGCACGTTCGCTCAGCTGGAGGGCACCGTGTCGGCCGCCGAGTGCGCGCCGGGATACTACACGCCCACGATCGAGTCGACAGAGTGCGTGCCTTGTCCGCCAGGCACCAGCTGCGAGAATGACGGCACGGCAGTCGCTAGCATTTGTCCGCCAGGGTCGTATCGAGGAAGTTTGACGGCGGATGGTCTCGCGTGTCTCGCTTGTCCGCAGGGCACGTGGTCGAAGAACTGGGAGCTCAGAGGAGTCGAGGAGTGCCTCGAGTGCGCGCCTGGAACCGTGTGCCCCATTGACGGCATCTCGAACCCGTGCACAGTCGAAGATCTGCCGTATGTCTACACGCCAGTGAGCGTCAACTTGACCTTCGCGCAGTGTCTCGAGCGTGGGTCCAACTACTTTTTCGGTGTGCTGCTCGAGCCTTGGATCGACGAGTTGGGTCAGGGTGCCCACTTCCTGCCCGACCGCGACAACGGACGCTGCTATGAGAACACGCAGCCTCGAGGGTCGGATCTGTACCAGCGCTTTGCCGACTTCCACGGCCCGCTGTACGAGATCAGCTCAGGAACGGGTGTGCCCCACCAAGGCTACGGCGACGACGCCCAGTATCCTGCCCCAAACATGTTCGCGCGTGGCTCGTTGGCCATTGATCTGCCCGTCTCGAGAGCTTACGACGTCGCGCGCAACTGCACGCCGGGCTTTTTCTACAAGAAGCAATGGTACCCGGGCACTTGTGAGGCGGACATCTTCTGCTCGGCGTCGGTGTGGTCCAAGGTCACGTCGGCGGATAAGCTCGTGTCGCAGGCTCAGTCGTGTCCCGAAGGATACGTGTGCGATTCATCGACTACTGCGGACACGGCGTTCTCGCACCTCTGTCCGGCTGGGTATGTCTGCGGTGCTGGCACGACGCCCGATCTGACGCTGGATTCGCCCCGAGGACAGCTCCACGAGCTCTGTCCCGCTGGCAAATACTGCGCGGCGGGGACGGCCGAGTCGCAGAAGGAGCGCTACGTGTGTCCGGTGGGCTACTTCTGCCCCACGGGCACAGCAAACCCTCTGCTTGGGGAGCTCTCGAACGATGCACTGCGCCGACGACTCTCGAGCGAGGACAGCAACCCCTTCCTGCACATGAACCACATGAAGTACGTGGGCGAGGGCGACATCCGCATGGTGTCTGCGCACGACATGCGCTGCTTTGACGGCGTGGACGACGACCTGGTGGAGATCTTCCGGCTGCGCGCGAATCCGAGCGACGAGAACAAGACGATCGTGGTGAACCGCGCGGAAGAGCGCAACCGCTTGTGCGCGCGCGACCACAAGTGGCGGACGGTGGAGCTCGCGCTTCGACGCAACGAATGCGACTGCGTGGCCCAGACGAAGGTCGTGCGCCGCGTCTTCCAGCTCTGGAAGTGCACGGTGGCGCCTTCCACCGCAAAGCCGACGGTCTACGACCGCACGCGCTTTGGCTGGGCAGAAATCCACAACTCGGCTACTCAGTGCGCATTCCCAGGAACTCATGGCTCGAAGACCGTCGACCTCGCGCCGCTAGTAGCTGACGGCGGAAGTGGGGTTAGCTTCCAGACTGGGTGGACGGAGACCACGGCGGTGCACTCGTACGCAGAGCTTTACTCCTTGGTCGAAGCCAAGTACGCAGCACAAACCATCCCAGTGGATCCGTACGTATACGACTTGCACCACGCGATGGAACTGGTCGAGGCATTCGGGGAGGAAACGCCTGCATTCGCGGGCTTTGTCGCCGGCTCGAGCGAAGACAGCGACGAAGATTTGATCAGGCTGGACGCGTGCGCGTGCTCGCAGTTGTTCAAGTGTCCGAACGGCACTACGTCGATTGCAGGGTCCGACGACATCTATGACTGCGTGAAGACCGGAGACGAAGTGCTGCAGCGCGTGAGTCCCATCCCGTTGACCAGCGACCGCCTCCTCAACGGCTCGGACTTCCAGGAACTAACAGGGATCTATGGCTATGGACTGGGGAGCGTCTTGCTAGAGCCGTTCGAGGTGGCTGTCATCACCATCAACACCACGCAGCTCGAGCGGAATCTCACGTACGGCGCGCACTACCAGATATCCGTGTACCAAGACTGCAAGCCTTGTCCACCGCAGTACAAGTGCGACTTGACCGACGACCCTCCTGGCTGCACGTACCCAGACGACGATAACTCTACGGCCACGCGGTTGTACGAGAAATGCATGGAGACGTACGACGGAGACGCCTTTGTATGCAACAACATGCCCTTCTTCTGCGACCGAAGGACGCTCCCGCTCGCTGAAGTCTCACGAACCGCTGCCGATAGCGGAAGCAACGAAACGACCAACCTCGCGGGCTGCTGCTCGTGCGAGCGGCAGCAAATGCCGTACTACTTCGAGGACACCGACGTGATGGACCGAGGCTTCCCGGACAACAAACACGGCTACCTACAATTCAGTATCGCGGCGCTTGAAGAAACAGAGGTCACCGTCGCGGTGGAGCTGGTGCATGGGCTTTACGTGCGTGACTTTGCCGAAGGATTCACTCAAGATCGATTCGACTTGACCGTGTTCACGCCGGGACGTGCCGACTACTCGCCGTCAATGCCGTCCACCAACACGTTCCTGGCCTTCCTGCAAGAATCCGACATGGAGGAGCTCATGCTGCCGCTAAATCTTCCTGAGCAGTACGTGAGAGTACCTGGGACGCTCACATACAAGCAGCAGGTCGCGACAACACTTCTGATCAACCGCATGTCCGACATCTTCGTTGGGGACCCGCAACTTCCGAGCAAGCGTGGGTTCATACGAAACTCGGAGCAAAACAGTGTTGGGGCGCTCGTCTCGGTGACTGACACCAACTCGAGTAGCAACGGCAGCACCGACTCCGACGCCGTGGTGGTCCCACCGACGGATTACTTTGGACTGTACTCGGTACCGGACCCTCTGGAGAACATGCTGCGCTCGGACTCGTGGTGGGCTCAGGAGCTCGACGGATTCGAGTTCCTGGCACTCCCGTACTTGCCCTACTTCTCCTCGTGCCGCGGATTCGACTCGAACATTTTCCTCTTCAAGATGCTTGAGACCCATCCAGACTGCACCTTCGTGGGCTATGACCAAACCATCGAGGTGGATCAATATCCGTGGAGGAAGAAGCTCACGCCGAATGCCGACAGGTGCTTGATTCAGTATACGGCGGAAGTGGCGGCGTCGACGACACTCATCTCGTCCATCTCGTCAGCGGCTTCAACGTTGACGTCCTCCAGCAGCTCGGAATCTTCGTCAGCGACGACGATCGAGACTTTCACGCGAGGCGTGAGTCTGTCGTGTCTCTATGAGGAAAACCTCGAAGGCGGGGCCGAGAAACTGCGCTGGTACGAGGCGCCGACAGGAACCGTTCTGTTCTACATCACGCGCGACCCCGCTGCTGCGGACTCCTTTGTGGCCGAAGGAGACTTGACGACAACAGGAACCGGCTGGGGACGGTCAGATACGTTCCAGAGCTACTTGGACACCGACGCTCTCATCCCCGTCAAAGGTAAGCTTCACATGTCAGCGGTTGAAACAGCAACACTTGGCGACTAAACGCTCGTGCTTTGTAGTTGGAGATGCTGGACAGACGCTGGCCGTGCCGCAGGAGGTGTACCTCAATCTGAGTTACTACCAGGTGACTCCCGGTCAGAAGCGAGTCGTGCAGGCCTTCGTCAACTTTGGCAAACTCTGTGCCGTGACCCGATCTGCCGATTTGCTCGCGACTTTGGCCAAGAAGGACATTTACCCGTGCGCTATCAGCAAGGCGACCAACCAGTTGGCGTCGAAGGAGTACACGCTCCAGATTTCCTGGGAGCCGCTCAACTGGTTCGAGCTCATGAACCTCTTCCAGTTTACGGTGGACGTGTATCTGGGCTTCTTCACGCTTGTCGCCATGGCTAGCATGATGCTTGGGGTACGGTCTTCAGCTTTCGCGGATTATTTCTTGTTGGCGTTGACGTTGACGTTTGTGTCTTTGTTGGTTGCAGTTTGTCATCTGGGTCATCAATCGCCTGTTCACAAAGATGAAGCGGCCACCGAAGTTCCGCATGAAGCTTCTGCTCAAGAACATCGCGTCACCTCCCCCGCTCGGCATCTTCTTGGCTTCCGTCCCGATATTCGTAGCGTGTCTGCTCATATACACTTGGTGGCACGTCTTGGCGTCGAAGGACCCACTCAACACGCCAAACGCGGCCTCGTTCGAGGCTACTGCAGGTGACTGGCTTGATCAGATCTCGTTGGACAAGACCCGAGTGCAGAACTACAAGCGCGGTCGCGTGGGCTTGAGCTTGATCATCATCGGGATCTACCTGCTACTGCTCGGATCAAGGCTGCTCGTACCGGAGACTCTGGACGCCAAGCCCGAAGACAACGCGTACAAGGAGATGTCGATCACGACGCCCTCGGATCCGTTCTCAGTCGAGGCTGACAAAGACGAAGAAGAGGAGGAGAACGAGTTCTGGGACCCGCGTACCTGGAAGCGAGCCAACTTCCTGCTCACGACTGTGTGCTTCATGGCCGCCATGCTGGTCTTCTGGGAGTTCTCGTACTCTCCGTCATTCACCGAGAACATCTACGGCTACCTCGTGTTCTTTAAGATCTTGCGAACCGCGATGGAGTTTGTGCTCGAGCATTTCCTGCACGAGAAGCTGCTGGTGATGCCGTTCGCCGTCGTGCTATCGGCCTCGGAGAGCATGATGGCCATGGGGTCTGCGGACTTTATCGGCTTCACGCTGTTTTACTTCGTCAATCTGACTCTGGTGATGATCGAGCACCTCTACACAGCGCCGCTACTCCGTCGCATGCGCGCGTTGTGGCCCAAGTGGCGTCTCTCGATGCGCCGCAGAATGAAAAAGCGACGCCGACGGACTCGCGAGCAGAAAGCTCAGGAGGAAGCAGAGTGGGCGCGGGTCTGCGATAAGATCGACAATCAGGCAGCTGGCGTGGAGGCGGTGCTCGAAGGCGTGGCCGGGTACAGCGTCGTGTTCACTGAGCTCTTCATCGCGCCCATTCTCCTTGCCTTCCAGTCCTTCTTCAGCAACGACACCCAGATGCCAGCCCTGTACGGCGTCAGACAGACCGATCTGCTGTACTACGCGCTGTTCTCAGTGTTCATCATCCCCAGCAACTTCGTTCTTGGCGCTCTCCAGCTGAACACGATGGAGCTCGCGCACGGGTGGAAGCTGTACGAGTACTCGGCGTACCAAAGACACCGCTTCTCGACGCGGGACACTCGATGGCCGCTAGGATACACTTCAGCTGACGAGAGCATCCATCCTAGCTGTCAAAGCCTGGATCTGCTCTGCTTCTCGTCGCAGCTCTACTTCTTGCTGATCGTGTACTCCGCAGGCATTCTGTTGAGCATGTTGGGTCTGTCAGTGTGTCTGCGTGCCAGCTACAGCTTCTTCGGGGACCCGATCACACTCCTAATCATCGGCGTCGTGTACTTCATGATGCGAGCGCTCGAGATCAGCTGCATCCGAATCGGAAACAAGTTGAAAGTCTGGAAGCCGCGCAAACTCGCCGACGGTACGCTGGACGAGGACCTTGCAGCTAAGCTAGCGCTAGGAGCTGGGAGGCAACTGGAGCTGGAGCGAGAGCGCTTGGAGCTGCAGGCCCTCAACTCGGAGCGGTTCCGCCACCGATTCCTGGAGCGTAATCGGCCATGGGTGCTGCAACACCTTGCAGAGCTCTTCACGCCGCGTACGTTGCAGTCGACCGACGGACCTGCCGGTGATGGCCGCCCCAACTCGGAGTACATCCGTGATCTATACCACGAACTCGTGAACATGGGCGAAGGCCGGCGTCTGAAGGGCGATCGGTCTGACATCTCCTCGGATTCTGAAGACGACTTGGAGAAAATGCGTCGAGCCTGGTCAAACGTGCCGGTGGAAGGTGCTTCACGTGATCTGGCGCTGTATTGGTTGGCGCGAGCTCGAAAACGTAGGACTTTTGCGAAACTTGTAGCGGGCATCGTGGCTGCGAGTCGCCAAAGCGAGTGTGTGGTCTGCGGCAAACGCGAGGACGGAGGATACTCGCTTCACGTGGATCTGGCAGCGGAGGAAGGCGCGAAGGAGCACGATCCTCGGGCACTGGACCGACTCATCGACGGCTTCGAGAGCGAGCTTGGGGCGCAAGAAATGGACGCCGATCTCTGGAAAGCGTACTTCCGGAAGCACGCGGCCTACGCCACGCTCTGCAACGTGTGCTTGACTGCCAGACAACAGGCCTTGGGGAGTCAGGGCAAGAAAATCGCTGCGGGCATGCGGAAGCTGCGCGCGGACGAATTCTCCAGCGATGAAGGCAGTGACGAAGATGGTGGCGACGTTCCGTTCGCCCCCATCGTCGTTGCGCGCGGGTCCATCGAAGGCCGCGTGCTCACGAAGTGGTTGCTAGCAGCCAGGAAACGACTGGGTGGGGCTTTCCCTCGACCGGAAGCTCAGGAGGAGATGGAGCGATACGCCCGCAAGCTGAAGCGATCTCGACGGCGCGCTGGCAAGAAGGACCATGTTGACTCGGACGAAGAGGGACGAGATCCGTCGAAACACTGGCGGCTCGAGTTGAACGAAGCAGCTCGAGCACTGGCAATTCGCTGGGTCTGGGAAGCGCGGGACCTTCGGGATGCTGCAGCACGTAACGCCGCAGCAGAACTGCGTGAGAAACTGCAGACACTCAACGACCAGATCGTGGAAGCCGACGACTGGTTCTTTGGGCGGGAGCTGCGTGAAGCTGGGCTGGCGTTGCGTGACGATGGCGCTCAGCTCGCAGAGGAGCAAGCACGAGTCGACGAGGATCTGGCTCAGAAGATCCGCGCTACCGAACGGGACGTGGAGGCCTTCGTCGAGGATAAGCGCTCTACCAATTCTGCAGAGGAGCGCGCGTTTGCCGAGCTCATTGCCAAGGAGCGCGAGGACACCAAAACTCGAGTGGCAGCTCGCGAACTCGAACTGCTTGAGGCCTACAAACAAAAGGAAACAGAGTTTGCAGCCGCACAACGTCAAGCTCGTGAAGCCGGGGAATTGGTTCCTGCATTGGTCGCCGAGCACCGCACGTACCTGGCCAAGATGGCTGAAGACAGACGTACCGAGCTTGAAAGCTTAGAGGAAGCTGCACGTACCAAGACTCAGCAGAAGGAAGACGCGTTCGCACGGAAGCTGGCGCTGGCTGAAGCTGCCGTGGCGAGTCGACGGGCTCTTGCTCAGCATCGCATCCTTGCTCTGCGTAAAGAAGCTCGCGGAGTCGTTCGTGCTCGCGAGTCCGCGTGGCAGTCGAAGGCGCGTTCCTGGATAGACCGAGCCTCTCGCAAGGTACAGGTGAAGCAGCAAGAAGATGCCGAAGCTCAGCTCAATGACAAGCGTCGCCGCAAGCGCGTGCTGCTTGCCACATGAGCTAGATTTATATAATACATTTTTGCTTGGCTGCTTGTTTGGTGCTTTAGTCGCGGTAAGTGCAGCAGACTACACTCCCGTCTGCTCAGTTCTTGGACTTGGCGAGGCGCGCAACAGAGCTGGAGCCAGAGCGTGGCAACCAGATCTTGATCGAGCAATCGGCTGAGGCCGAGGCCAAAATGGGCTCAGTAGGGTGGAAGTCCACGCAATACACCCGGTCATTGTGGGCGTCAATCTTCTGCACAAGCGTTTGAGTGTGCTTGCTTCCATTTGCATCGGCGGCATGCTTCGTCGGCGTGACCTCGTGCAGATAAATGTGACGGTCAGCACTTCCAGTAGCAAGCAGCAGCGTTTCGCGCGATGAGTCCATCGACCCGCGCTCGCCGCTTGGATCAGCGAAATCCTCTCCGTCGCCGTCCGTGAGCTTGCGACGCGAGCCGGAACCAGAACCACCGCCCAGACCGCCTCCAAGCCGTCCGCGAGGCGGAAGCGCCAGCTTGTACTTGTAGCCGTCCCCACGGAAGAACGAACTCTTAATCGGCCAATTCTTGTTCTTGTGGCCCGTAACCGAGCACACCAACTGGAGTTGGTCGTTATCACCACTGTCGCTGCTTCCACCAGGACCACGCCGCGTGCTACGGGAGCTGATGAGTTTGGAACGCCGGTCGTACACCCGCAGGACGTTGTCGTAACTGTTGACGCCGAGGAAGCGGCCGTCGTCTCCTCCATCACTGGCTGGGGATGCGTGCACATGCGAGATAGCGTGTCTAGCAGGGTCATTCAGCACTGACAGCTCCTCCAGACACGTATCCATGCGAACGTCCCACGTCTTCAGCATACCCTAGATACCAACAAAAGAGCTCGAATGTTAATCCATCCATCTCAATATCGTGCATGTAGTAACAACGGACCTTGCTGTCGCCGGTGATCACCGTCATGCCGTCGTGCGCCACGTGAAGCGCATTCACCATGGCATCGTTCGTCCAGGTGCGACAGACTTCCGAACGCGCATCCGCCATATGCAGACAACACTTGCTAGAGCCGAGGAAGTACTGGTTGTTATCTAAGCCCAAAAAGCAAAAAAACAACAGCATCAGCATCTTTCCGTCCACAAGGCCCTCTTCCATAACTCCACCTCCACCTACCAGCCATGTTGAAGGCCACGCACTGCACGAGTCCGTCCACCTCCTTGCTCGTGATCAGCTGGCTCTTGTCGACGTCCCAGAGCTTCACCGTGTGGTCGTAGCTGCCCGACACGAGCGTGGCGCTGTCCTCGGCCCAGCTCACGTCGATCACGAGCTGCGCGTGCCTCGAGAGCGCCGCCAGCTGCGGCTGGTTAAACTTGGTGGTCACGTCCCAGAGCATCACCTTGCAGTCGAAGCTGCCGGACGCCAGCAGGCGCCCACACGGCGAGAACTTGGCCGTGTACACGGCGCC
>JAIKVH010000326.1:0-15912 GCA_024679275.1 Phytophthora niederhauseri
TAGCTCTCGAGGCAGGCCGCCCAGCCAAGAAGCTGCTGAGTTAGCAGACCATGGACACGCAGACGGCCATCAGCGAGCTGACCAAGGCCAAGAAGCATGAGGACCTGGGCAAGATCCAAGACACGGAGCCAGCAACGCCGGCGTCTGCTGCTCGATCTGCTCCACGTGGCCCGGGTGCAACGCCTTCACCTGGTCCAACAGCAACGGGGGCACGTGCTGGCTCAAGAGCAAGAAGGGCATGACCGTCGAAAAGGCCGGCGTCAAGTCGGCCGAGGTCAAGAACACGGTCGGCCAGTGCACGCTCCAGCAAAACGTCGACTTCGTGGACAACAACTGTAGCGGCTGCCGCTCCTTCTCGTGGAGCAACCTCAGCGGCCGCACGCGCTGGCTCAAGAGCGCCAAGGGACAGACCGTCCTGCGTGGTGTCGAGCCAGCTGCTGGACAACCCGCCGCCGAGCTGCTCGCTCGAGCCCAATGTCGACTGCGGGGACAACGACCTCGCCAACCTGGGCGGTGGTAAGGTAGCCGACTGCTGTGATACACTGGCTGCCACGCCTTCTCGTGGTCGAACTACAACGGAGGCACCTCCATGGTGCACGGATGGATGCACAAGCAGGGCAGCAGCTTGTTTAGGGGCCACGTGGCCAAAAGCTACCACAAGCAGTATTTCGCGCTCGAGAACGCCAAGATGTACTACTTCCACTCGGACGTCGACTGCGGTAAGTACTTCAACTCGCGCAACACCAAGTTCGTCATGGGCGCCGTGGATCTGCGCGACGCGTTCAACCTCGAGCAGAGCTAGCGCTTCTACCTGCCCGCGCGCGGAATCGTCGTCCACACGCGCCACCGCGCGTGCCACGAGTGCTTCTGGTACAAGACTGGCATGCAGTTCCGCAGCGCCATCACCACGGTTTCAAGCTTAAAAAAATAATGCATGCACTGAGGAATACGTGTACATTCGCATGAGCTTAGATACCTGTAGCGTAGTTGGAGCTTGTTCTCGGTCTCGATGGCCTGCAGTATATGAGCGCAAAGTAAAAACAAAGATCTATGAATTATGCAGTACTTGTATTCAAACTTGGAGAACTAAATGCAAGCGCACAAATACCTGTAGCGCAACCATTGCTGACAGCTTCCGTCAAGTATGTCTAGAGTTGCCCCGCAAAACTGTTCGAACCCAGCAATTACGTACACACCGCAGCTATTGACATCTTGTTGCACCCCTAGCTCCGCTACAAAACCTCTGTAGCGAAATCGGCGGGGCACCGGCGGTGGGAGCAGCTTCACGATAGTCTTAGCAGCCGCTCTAATGTGGTCTTGGTCACTTGAGTCCAGCGGATCGTAGAGGAGCACGCTGCCCGACGCAATGTCCACCATGAAGCTGCCCCAATGCTTTCCGGCCACGTTTACCGGTGCCAACAGCTTCCCGCTGAATGTAGCCAGTCTAGCCTTGAGTCCTTTTGCATTGCTTCCGCTCTTCGACTTCGTCTCCTCCTCAACCAAGCGCAGAACGGTTGGGTCGAGGAAGAAAACGTTTGGCTTGTCGCGAAAAAGTCCGCGTGTTACTGCCGCAATGGAAGAATCGCTCAGTCTTCCCTGTGCAGCAATATCGAGGAGGTTGACCTGATAAAGTGATTGCATGGTTAGTGAAATTAAAGCACCCAGCAAACAGAACAACGCACCCTATTAGAGAGCAAGAGCTAGCGCTCGAGGCGAGGAATCACCTTTAACGGGTCGTGGGCATCTTGAAAAAAATTGTGTCGGCGAAATTCAACGATTCAATCCAGGAAATTGCCTTCTGTATCTTGCGCATCAACGCGAGCGACCGGTGCCATTTCTTCATTATGGCAATGGTCGGTGTAGCCAAAACCCCAATTCCTGCGATTTCGATGCCCATGTCTTCTTCGGCTGTACCTGGGGTGTGAGCAAGACACTCAAGAGCCTTTACCTTACATTTTTGGATAGTGTCCAACGACAAGATACCTCGCAGTTTGTGGGCAGGTACTATCACCTTCTCCTCTGGGACCTTGTAGATGTCGTAAGCGCCGAGGACGTGCTGGGCTCCAACATCAATGATCCTGGCGTCCAATGACGCCGAAATACCGCCATAGTAGTCTCGCCCGTCGACCATTTTCTTCGCCCCTTGTAAACAGCTCGGCTGTCGCGCCAAAATAGAGGCACCATCAAATAACATATTCGCCATGCGGGGGTCCGTGTCGGTGTCGGCCGCTTGAACGGCTTCGAAGTCTTCATGCTGGGCGCCTCCCGTCTCTTCATTCTGCATTTCCTCCTCTACTTCCGCTTCCATATCTTCGTTCTCTTGACGGTCCTCTTCGATCACTTCGTCAGCGCTTGTCTCAACTCCCCCGTTGACGTTGTGGCCCGCACGCGCTTCCTCGGTAGACGCTTCTCGTTCTCTGCGATCGCGAATAGCTTTTAGCTGCGCAGAAACTATTGGATAGTAGTGGTTAATAAACCGCCGGGCCCATGTTTTTTTTACCACTCGCAGTCATCACTAAATACTCAGGGATGTTTTGACAGTACGAAATGATGTCCTTTGGACGGACATCGTCTCCGTCCCGTAGACAGTTGGTGTAGTACTCGAGTACACGGGGCTCATAAGGCTTGATCGTAGCATTCGTGCCTGCACCAGACTTGCGAATTATCTTGGAGTCGGCTGGAACTTCCCTAACGAACGACAACTTCTTATCTGAGAGCTCGTCGCGCCACCCGAGAAGAGTCGGCAACGGGATGCCTGCCTTCTTTGCAACCTGCGTCGCGGTCACTTTATCTTGACGCTCCGCCCATTCCCGGAGCACCCGCGCTCTCTCCGCCATAGGGGTCTGGTTGCACGTGCGCCGTTTCTTCATCTACAAGGTGTGAGAACGAGATCTGACTGGAGGGGGGGACAAACTGTAACCGGAAATAGGGCGGTCCGGACCGTGAACCGGTCCGATTCAAGTTAACTCGAGTTGATTCAAGTTAACTCGAGTCCTCGAGTACTCGACTTAAGGTGAATCGTAGTAGCGAGATTCAAGTTAACTCGAGTACCCGACTTAAGGTGAATCGCAGTAGCGAGATTCAAGTTAACTCGGGCGGATTCAACTTAAGTCGAGTGGCTTCAACTTTACCCGACTTCGGCAGCTTACCATGAGTCTGATAGTAAACGACGTTTTCAAAAGTATGGAGCAAGGAAACGGTACGCGACTATTATAACACAAGTATGTATGAAATTACACTTCCATTGACAGGCTAGTCGATGTGAAGTGCACGGGTTGCAAGTGGTGGGCGGCCTCCACGCCGTGGAGCGGGTAGTCCAACCAGTACGTCAGAGCTGCTGATTGCCAGGTTTTGACCGATGTAGGAGTCGACAGTAGGTGACAACATTCCCTGGTACGCCGGGTACGCATTGGCAGAACTGTTCGTATCCATTGGCGACCACATCGAGCGTGTTGCTGGGCGCTGGCGAATACACGTCAAAGCTTTGACTAGGATACGTGCCGGCTAGGTTTGTTGCCGTAGGAGGTCTAGTACGCATCTCGTTGTAGTAAGCTGGTGTAGGTGCTCCTTCAAAGTTGAGATTGGGTTGATCGAGATCCGCGTGAGCGTCGAAACAACCATGAGCGTCAGCATGCGCAGCACCGTAAGGAGTGCTGTAAGCAAGCCAATTACACAGTTCGGTTTGTCGCTGGTGTGAATCGTACGCACACGTAGCCGGAGAGCTCAAAGAAGCACCATTGGATGGTAAAAATCCTTGATGACCGGTCATAGCGAAACTGGGCTGGCTGGCTACAATTCCGTGCCCTTCAGGCAGTCGAACAACCCCCGCGTGGTATTGCAGTGGCACGTAACTTGGTTCGAATCCTCCATGGGTGAAAACAATTTCTTCCACAACTCCCATGTCTGGATTCGCACGGGTTGGGGTGGTAATACTGGTAGTTGCAGTGCTCTCAACAGACAGTCCACTTGCAACATGATTCGTAACTGAATAAGTAGCGAACATCGAGTCTCCCGCGCGTTGGGATCTCTGTTTTTTCCTTGCACGTCTGCTCTGAAGCTTTTCACCGTGTTCGTGTCCAAGTCCCAGGGCGGTTCTGACTAGAACAATGTGCGAGCAGATTCCAAACTTCAAATGCATGGAGCAGCCACGCGAATTGGCACCCACATCAACTGTCCAGCCCTCCACTGGCATATTGACTCTATGTGCGCGACGTGTTGACCATTTCACGCTGTCCCGGTACAAACGAGACGCTCTCACTTTCTCCGTTTTCTCCAAAACTAGCGAAGAGACCGAGCTCACTTCGCCAGTCCCCACAATATCAGAGCTAGCTAGCCGTCGCATAGTTTCCATAGCTGCCGAATCGGTATGCACCTCAAGGATATGAAGTACACGGACCTTTGTATTCACAGGAGTGCGGATAAGAGCCACTGCCTTGGCCTTTATCATCCACTTTGCTGTTTTCTTGATTTCAGCGTTCGGGTCTGCAATCATAGCACTTGGCGAGGGTACATCACACCCGACATCTTCAGCCAATGTAATCATGCTACGCAAAAGCGCGCAAATTTCACTTGCTTTTCGCTGGACATGGCGCTTCACGCTAGCGTTGAAAACCTCACACGGGTTGTTTGTGGTGGCATAACTCGGCGGAGTGTGAAAAACTTGCCATCGCCAGTAACGACTATCTATCCACTGTTCCGAAAAGTAATTTGCAAAGTCTCGCAAGGTGGGCTTTGCCATCCACGCTGAAATCACACGCTCCTTTACCGTACAGTACTCAGTGTAGCTGGTAGTATAATGCATATCGATAATTCCGGTGAACACGGCCACGCCAGGCTCGGTATCAAGGTGCCTTGTTCGCTTATGAACGTTGTAAAGCACGTGGAAAAAGCACATCAAGTACTTACTGCCACGGAACGCGCCAACACTCTGTAGCGCGTTATGTTGCGCATCTTCAGCATCACCCATAACCGCGTCAAAGCAAAGTGGAGTTTTAAAGATTCGCTGGTACATTTGGGCAACGCACCCAAACGCTAATTCGTACTCGCGATGCGTTCTTGCGCTCACAACTAGAATAGCCAAAAGGTGGTACACTCGAGAGCGGTCTGTAAAGCCACAAGTAATTACAGGATATCCGAGATCGCTAAGTTTAAACGTTGCGTCAGTGTGAAACAGTCGAACATGTTCATCACCACGAAGCTGGTTCACTTTCGACAGTAGACGAAGGGTTGACACTCCGAGAACGAATGGGCTTTCATCACTGCCCTCCCCAATGTGCGGAAATCCATCGTCGTCCAGAGTAGGTTCAAAAAGAAAAGCTTTGTCTCCATCGATTCCACCATAGTAGGGATACTGCTTTACCAGCTTCTTAACAGCTTCTCTAGTATTGCGAGAAAGGTTCTTCTTCCGCTGGCGCTTCACACAGTCCGCCACTTGCTGCCGCGACGGGATTCCTAGTGGTGGTGCAGGAATATCATCGGTTGCGGCGAAGTTGGCTCCAAATGTGTTGGGGCCTCACGCCACACAAGTCCATCTTTGTAATATACTCTTTCACCTCCTTCGTAATTGGTACTCGGTGAGCACCTGTACAGACTTCACTCCCGCGAAAATGTTCTTTGTTGTTGCTGAATACCCGCCACGCCTGTCTAGTTAAACACTCCCAGTACTTCCACTCAACTCCGCACTGCTCGCCATTGTTGTCGTCTTCCATTCTTGCACAAGACGGGCTGATACACTCCAGTCGTCTCTCGGTCATGGCATGGTCGGCATTGCAGATTCGGCAACTATCGATAGTTCGCTTTACATACGCTCCGGAACAGCAGAAATCGGCGGCGCGGTGCTTCACGAAAGCGTCGCTGGATCCATGGTCAGCTAGTAGCCGCCACTCAATGGGCACGACTACTGAAAGAGCTCCGCGTGTCAAAGACTTTTAATTATGGTGGAGCCAACGAATCCCAGGCTACCAGCCAAGTACATTAGCGAGTCAAAGTAGCTGGATAGGGAACGTGTTACTAGCAAGGTTTTGGTGTAGCCAGTTGCGGAAGATAACGAGAAATACCTACTCTACTAGAAGTACTGCGCAGCCTTACGAAGGCCGAAACGAGTTGAGATTCCTGAATACAGCTCCCAGTACTAGCACAATACCACTGCGTTAAATTCTCGTGAGAGTTGAGATTCCTGAATACAGCTCCCAGTACTAGCACAATACCACTGCGTTAAATTCTCGTGGATTTGTGGTTGATACCATGCCGGTTCATGCATGTAGTGAATGAAGCGCGAACAGATAAATCTGTCGTCACTGATGCCTCGTGTTAGATGCCTCGTGTTAGATGTACTACACCCCGTCGCATGCACGTGTTAAGTGTGTGAGTCACGATGCGACACCCGCAAGCTAGTGCTCCTTTTATTCAAGTTTTGCCGACGCCCGCAAATCGTTTTGCTGGAGCCCCAAAATCGTAGCTTTAGTTTGCTGGCGCCCGTTTGGTTTTGCTGGAGCCCCAAAATCGTAGTTTTTGTTTGCTGGGGCCCGTTTGGTTTTGCCGGCGCCCCATCTCGTTTTGCTGTCACCCCAAAAGGTGTTTGTTCACACCCCGGTCTCGTGATACCCGTGTATGAGACGTGTAGACAACCAGACAACTCACACAGTTCGTGATACCTCTTCTCGTGCATGGACAACACTCAAGTTGTCTTATACAACGCCACGACACGTCCGCGAAAGCATATGGGGAGGTGATATCGACACTCAAGTTGTCTTATACAACGCCACGACACGTCCGCGAAAGCATATGGGGAGGTGATATCGGCAACGGGCTTCCCGCTATTTAATAACTGCAGCGGGGAGCGAGGACAGGCGCAACGATACCGACAAACGTTGGTACAATACTACAGTACAATGAACGGCTTCAATACATGAAGCTTACCTGTAGCTAGCTATCTGGGCTGTAAGTACGAGGGGAGCAGGCTTCAGTCTTTGCTATGAGCAGTGGTAGGTTGTGTCTTGTTTTACTAAGTCTCACCACTAAGTTCCACCTACAGGCATTCACACTTAAGCATGGATTTCGGTACACTAAGATATGCACACAAGATTGCATTCGGTAAACCTGACGTGAAAGCTGGATAGAAGTACATGCGAAACCCATATACATGAGTTTTAGTTTTATCGTCTGCTGTAAAATGCCTTACGATACATGTAGAAAGTGACTACTGGTAAATAATTGCAGACTCATGAAAGGCCAACCAAATCCATGACAATATAAATAATGCGGATCCATGATCTACCAAAGCGGATCGATGATCTAACCAAACGGATCGATCATTTACCCAAACGAATCTTTGATTTACCCAATCGGATCGATGATTTACCCAAGGGGATCGATGATACTACCGAAGCGGATCGATGGCACTACCGAAGCGGATCGATGATCTACCAAAGGGGTTCGATGGCACTACTGCATTCACCAAGCGATAAAATCGTGTTTACGTCTTAATATGCATCTTATAACAGTGAGTACAAGTATCGCACTGCTGTGGTCGACTTGCCTTCAGAGCTGAGCTATCGACAGCGCAGTACGCTCGTGAAGCAGTTCTTGTCTGGCTAAAGGTACCAACCCTTGTCAAAATATGCAAATCGATCCCAAAACCATATTTCTGTACCAGCAGCCCGTTTTTGGTTTAAGCATATGCCTCGATTCCCACCAGAATCCGAGTGGGATCCTCCCACGCAGAGGCAGGGCGGTACAGGTCGCACCCGACAGCAAAGCGATCAATGGCTGTCATCCTTGTATGTTTTTCGTTGTACTGCACGGCTAAACCTTATTACTACAAGTACAAGTTACAGTCTGTTCTGCATGTACGCAGATAATATGCGAGTGGTACAATGACGACAGTCAATTGCTGTACTGGTCATCGGAGAGGTCTCCGTAAGATACAGTGCCTTACTGTGCCTGCTCTTGCGCTGTACTTTGCGCTTAAGATTTGCTCCAGCGATGCAAGATTGCAAAATAGGATGCTGCTGATGAGAATATTTGTTTGATAATGACAAAAAATACAAACCAGGGAGCCGGACTTTCGGTAAATGTTTTAGGTAGGGGATAGGTGTGTGTAGGTATGACATCCCCTCCAACGCAGCGTTAAAAATACGCCTTCGTTTTCGACAGCAGTGGCTGCGATTCATTTTAGCATCCTCCCCCAATCCGACGCGTGTCATCCCATCCGAACTCGCGCCACCCTCGCCACGCCCCCGCCGGACTCGCAGCACCGTTCACCAGCGGTGCCGCGCCGCTCCACTGCTGATGTGCATCATCTTTCTTCGTTGGACGTGTCTCCGTGCGCACCCTGCCGCGATTGCTTCACCGGGGACGTGATCACCGTGCCCGGTTCGTCAGCAGAGGATCTCACGAGTCCCAAGAGAAGCCGCCAAAGCCCAGAGACCAGTCAGCGCGTTCGTGGGTGCCTGCGCGCGCATGATGGACGTGGAAGAAGCAGGCGGACATGAGGGTCGAGTTGCGTGTGCGGAACGGTAAACATGGTCTGTCCTCGCTGGTACAGGGGTTTTGCGAGTGCCGTTTGGGCTGTGTTGGCAGGGCTACAAATGCTGCAGGCGTCGAGCAGTACCACGGCCCCTGACGACGGCTTACGTGAAGAGGAAATCGCCCCTGATTAGACCCGTTCCGAGCGGTGCGCACGCTGCTGTCGTTTTTGTCGTCGGCAGTATAATATTAACGGAGTAATGAATTGAGTTGTCTGGTGGGCCGAAAACATTGCATTTAAGCTAGCCGATGGGATCGAAAGATGGTACTGTTGTACTACGTAGTAGTACGTATACGTGCGTTTAGCGTAGGGGCAATTTCGCACCGCAACGGTTCGTGTGCTAAGGCATCACGATTGATGGTAGCTATACGAATGACGTACTTACGAAGACTGCAGCCAACAATGGCAGTAAACAACTTATCCACATGGATTTACGTGCAGCGTGAGGGCTGATACTGGAGTAGAACTTTTGGTTAGCGCCGGCTTCTGGCTCGACGAGTTGTGTGTGCACCACATCAAAGTATTCTTTATGTGCGCCACACCAAATAAACAATGTGAACCACACTAGATAACGCAAAAACAACGGGTCCGTTGTCCTTTCCCTAGCCAGCAACTTGACAACGGGGCGTTGGTTTGTAGGAGTTTGTATCAGTTGTATCACTCTTACAAACTGGTTTGGGTGGTTTGTACGGTACCTCTACACATCTCTACAAACCAGCTCGGAACCGGCTCTCTGGTTTGTAAGAATAGTCTCTGTCATACAGATACCGCCCACAAACTGAAATGCACTTATAGCGGATAACCTTCCCAATCCGGTCATTTATGCACATCTCGTAACAGAGGTTACCGTACTTTCTGCAAGTTAATCTTGATTTAACTATCGAGAGCATCAGTCCTGCAATGTACGATTTCTTGCATTCAACGCATTCCCTCTGAGAGCGTGGAAGGTCCACCCTTTTCACTCTGTGGGCGGTATCTGTATTTGTTTGCCTCGGCAATAGCCCAACATCTCTTATGGTATAAAATAATTATTTTATCCTTTACGACGACCGAAGTATATATCGTTATCTGCATGAATCGCATGCCCGCTCATCAATTTGAACAGACTTTTCGGGCTGCGCAACCAAAAGACTGCATCAATATGTACCATATATGCGATACAATACGGTGTACCACCCTACGAGAAGAATACCCTCACGAAGGAATATAAAGTAGGTTCCCGACACCATGACAGCCGAGGGATTGTCAGTACAATGTACAGTACAGTGTACATGTACGCATTTGTTTTACGAATTCAACGACAAGGATTAATACGTGTGCAAGCTGTAGCCTGCTCACAAACAATCAGAGTGTTTACCACAACGGAGCTGTCAGTTGCTGTCTCGATCGTCGCAGCTATCGTAAGATGTGGTGCCTTGCTGAAACCGCTCTTGTACTGTAACCTGAGCTTTTAAAAGATTTGTATTTGGAAAGAAAGATAGGAAAATAAGATACGGTTAATGTAATTAAAAGATTTTACTCAGTTTATCGTGACCGTCAATACACGGATAATTATCACCGCCGACCACAAATACATCAAACATTATCCTGGGAGGACAGCTAGAAGAGCTGTATGGACAGCCTCACACAGATTAATTCGTCGAAAAAAAGTTGATTGTACCTCATGCAACATTTAAACAACATTGTGCCTCACCATACGTACACACATCCACAACAGGCGTGCACAAATGTACACCATACTTACACAAACGTAGCCATTTTGGCGTACGGCGTGTACCATTCAAACCTCGCCTTGAGAGATAATAAATCCCCTACCACCACGCACAACTAGATCGCTGGCGCTTAAACCGGGAGGGCGTTTCTCAAGTGAAAATACGAAGTGGCTAGATGTACTTGATCGCTGTCGCTTAAAGGTTGTTCAGCTGTTGTCTGAAATATCAAAAATAGGGGGTCATCTTCATACTTCCGATCGAATGGTCGATAGCAGCGATGTAAGAACATAAGCTTTGGAGGGGTCATCTTCATACTTCCGATCGAATGGTCGATAGCAGCGATGTAAGAACATAAGCTTTGGTAACGTTTTACCGTAGAGAATGCATAGTATACTAGTAGCAATCAATGACTGCTTTTTGAAGTTCATGTGAAACGCGCGAACACAAATTCATGACTTTGCGTACATCACTTTTTGGTTGGGGTTGGGGTGACGCCCTCCCCCGGAACGCGTGGGCGGTGGCAAAATGCCGCTCGCGGGCTTCCGGCAGGCGCTCTCGGATGTCTGCAAGTCCCTTGCGAGTCTCTCCCTTTTGGCGGTCACCTTCAGCAGCAACACTACCCATCACAACTCCCCTTCCGTATCGTTCTAACCGCGCTGACCGCACTAACCGCCTTAGAATAGGCTCGTTCAATACCCCTTCCGTATCGTTCTAACCGCGCTGACCGCACTAACCGCCTTAGAATAGGCTCGTTCAATGTGCCGTCCCTAGGTTCGTTATACAAGCAGCTTGAAACGCTTCCCCAAGACCTGCGCCGCTACCAGATCGATATCCTCGGCCTCCAAGAGACCAAGTTGTACGAGCTGGGGCGCTTTGAGACCTGCGCCGCTACCAGATCGATATCCTCGGCCTCCAAGAGACCAAGTTGTACGAGCTGGGGCGCTTTGAGATCGGAGACTACTTACTCCTGACGCTGCCGGTACAGGAAGAGCGCTACGGAGCCGGATTTGCCCTCTCTCCTCGCGTTACTCCTTACATTCGTCGGTGCTGGGCCCACAGCGACCGTATCGGCATCTTGCAGATGCGGCTCTCTCACACAGGACCCATCAACATCGTCACGGCCTACGCTCCACACAGCGAGCACCCACTAACCGAAGTAGATGCTTTCTACGCAGACCTTCGAGCAGCCATGGACCAATTCTTCCGCAGAGACATCACCATACTTACCGGAGACTTTAACGCAAAACTCGGGCAGAAAACAACCGGAGAAACGTTTCTCGGGCCTCATGCCCGAGGCACGCGTAACAGGAACGGCCACCTCATGGCTGCCTTTTGTGATACTTACCAACTCTTTGCTACCAATACAGGCTTTCCAAAGCGGGCGAAAAACAAGACCACCTGGAGCCAACGCAAGCGGACACACTGTGTCTACAATCAATCGGCTACATACTCTGCCCTCAGAACTGCAGGCGATTCTGTCTAGATGCCCAGTCCTGGGGTGGGGCAATCACCCCGTCCGACCACAAGATCGCCGCCGCGGACTTTGAGATCAAGCACATTCGTCGGCTCCGGTTTCCGTCGCGTCGCACAAGCGGCACAACTGTTCACCTCGCCCGCAGCGAGTTAGTTCACGACGACGACTCCAGAACCGCTTACGCATCAGCCGTTAAACGGATCCTACCTTCCGCAGACGCTGACGATGGATCCACTGTCAACAAGCACCGAGTCTCGTCCTGCTGTGTCGGTTTCTGGGGCTGTGCCAGTCGCGTCCCAAGCCTCGGCCAGTGCTGGTCTGACAGGAGACGCACCTACTGAGTCTCCTGCTAGGGACGACGAGGGTTCGTCTGCCCCGAGAGGCTCGTCATCGGCCCCTCAAACGAGGACTGCCGCTGGTCCTCGTGTCTCACCGTCCCCCAGGGATTCGCCGGAAGGAGGGTCGCCGGATAACCCGGAGTTCTCGGAATTTCTCTTCATGACGGCTCAGCACCATGTATGATATGCTGCTACGACCTGCTGAGACGTTGCCCGAGTGATGCCTACATGAAAACTGTTTGGAGGCAACACCATCCGAGCACAACGATGATAGAGCTTTGCCTGGCACTCCACCGATCTCTGCGTCGAGCACAAGTAGTCGCACATCGCCATTAAGCTGCATATTATCCTGATGTTAGGCTGTATAAAGACAGGATAATGCTGATTGCATGCGTGTTTTTTTTTAGTAACCACTCTGTTTACTACTGTAGTGCAGCTTCAACCGCCTGTTTTCGCGCACGCCGATCTCAACTTGCATCGTGCTCGTGCACGCCTATCTTGACCTGCATCCTTCGACCTCTGTTTATGAGCAGTGTCTTGGTGCTAGACGTGTGTTCAAGCAGCTGTTGTTGCTGGATGCTTGCTTCATTAGAAAATTTTATACAACAAAACACGATCAGGGGCGTTTCCTTTGATCGCGTTACCAGCCCATTTGATCGCGTTACCAGCTAGGGATGACACCCCAACTCCAAATATGATAGATTGTATAGGAAGTTTGATTTTTCAAAATTTAGAAAACGAGAACAAGGTGCAGTGCCGGTGTGCGCATTTTCTGTTCCGCCTCCGCCCTGTTCATTTCCTTGGTTACCCGTATTATGCAGCTTAGCTCTGTGACTTTGGCAAACAACATGCAATATACGGCAGTTTTAGCACCGCTCTACACACTTTTGCAAATCTCAGCCTTTCGCTTGCCGCTAACCCGATCCCTTTATATACAAACGTCAAGTCTAATTATGCTGCATATGCAGGTTAAACTTATTTTTGGCGTCCGGTCTGGAGGGGTTAAAACCGGTAGAAATACACCAGTTATACTGAGATAGGAAGTGTACCGTAAGGTATGCTGCTGGCGCAGCCGGCAGGGGATTAATTCGGTGTCGCATGAAGCCGTGCGTGTTACGCATTCGTTTAAGTATCCATCATATATTGGCATATTATGAAAGTAAACTTAATAGGTGATCTGAATAACTACCTAGTCGGTCTCTATCAATGAAGAAACATCAATCGCATCATCAAGTTTCATTTCATTCGAATCATTTCCAGTTCTCACGCCCAAAGACACAACAACACCACAGCACGAAGGTAACAATAGTCGTCTGTTGGGAGGGCGCTGCTCCAACTTATAATTTGCTTGTATTTGGTTATTAACAGCGCAGCGCGTAGGCAAGAAAACAAATTGATACTATCGTGAGTGTGTTATTGCACAAAGGTCTAATTATCTGGTAGTTGTGGATGCTCATAATATAAAGGCACAGCGCCGGGACTGGTGCGCCGCATGCGCGGCGCGCCTAAGTCGTATGCGCTGTGCGTTTATCTGTTTTGTATTTTTTTTGCTATCTCAGCCCCCGCGAAGCCCTAGTTATTGAACGTAGCGAGTTAATCTGGATGTTTGTACTGACACGAATCGTTGCACGTTTCTGAACGATCTCTCTTAATCTGTGGAGGCCGTTTACCGCATCGCCGAGGTCATTGTTCGTACATTTATCATAATGCGCACTTGCTATTAGCCAATCACAATCGCTTTTACTATCAGCAATCACAAGACAAAGTATAATTAAGGGGTCTCTTATAACCACAACCCCCTTGTAGATCAGGTAGGAACTATGATTTCGGCGATGCGGTATAGGAGTTTGCCACCTCCCTGAGTGAGCTAAACCTAGATGCGTCACTTGCGAAAATGGCTGCCTGAATCTAGACACTTTCTTCAGCACGAGCGCGAGTTGGCAGCCCCCAAATGCATTTTTCAACTCGCCACAGAGAGCTCAAGTTTGTGGGGCTATGCCAAAGCCATCTCAACTAACATGCCCCTGCATTGTTGCGCACGAGGTACCTGTCCATAGTTAAGCCAAAGTCAATTCTGTTTTGATTTCAAAATACGTTTCTAAAATGTGGGGCTATATCCAAGGAGAGCCCAAGCAGTGACAACTGGGACAGCCACTGCTACTCAGCAAGTCTGGCGCTGTGCGCGTCAAGCTGCGTCTCATCGCCCTCGAGAAGCAGCACGTGTCAAACGCTCTCCTGCGTGCGCTACAATTTATTCAAACACGCATGTACACGATTAGCATCGTATCCTTACTTGTTGCATGAGCAGCGGCTTACCTTGTGTGCGCTTCGAGATAAGATCGCCCTCGCACTCAGCTACAACCCTCATGATCTTAAACTTGTCGTAGCCGTACCTGAGCCTGTGCTGACCAACCGACGGAGTCCCAGGACAGCGACAAGATCGAGTCCGAGTGGCCGCGCAGATCCGTCCCATTCCAAAGCTGCCTTGTCGGCGACTTGAACAACTGCTTCTGTCGGGATGAAGGCGAGTTGCTGAGTGAGCAGGCCTCGGCCATCGTCGGCGAGCGGCGACCGACAGGCCCTTTCTTTTGGTGCGAGTGCAGCTCAGTGGCGCGAGGTCTTAGAGGTCCAACTTTGATTGCCGTAATTCCGACTTTAAATGCGTTATTGAAGTTGCTAAATGCAAGAAATTTCAAACATGATATTTGTGAGTTTGAGAAGGCCCCAGATACTTGACCTGGTGGCGTATATTTAGACACTTATTTCGGAGTCTGCTGGAAGCTGCCACATTGACGTCTCAGCGAGTTACCCTAAACTATTCCTAGTTGATCGGTTTCCCTTCCTGAGGTCGTGGTGAGGCGGCGGTTTGAGGGGATGCGGTTGCAGAGGTTAATCGGGAGTTCCATTAGGGGGGTGACTTAGGGGGTTCCAGGGGATGTAGTGATGGAGGTAGTCGGGGGCCGGAAATAGACTTACTAAGTACGTGGCGTTTGTATCGGAATCGCTCCGGGCGAGACTCGAACCCTCAGTGGAACTTGGTACGAACTTGGACGCACAAAGGTGTAGTAGTCACTACTATTGGGGGGTGTTCGTCGTTGATTTACTAGCTTTAGATCTCCAGCTTGTGGAATAGCTAAACAAAAATAAACATGTACTAAGTACTACCAGGGATATGAATAAAACATTTCAATATGAACATTGTCAATAAATATGAGGAAAATATATACTAGAGAATTGGCCTAGGTAGCGCTGTCATTCAATGTGTTGCCTCAACGCGGTAACTATCATGTCTATTATTCAATTTTGGTAATACCGCGAGGATGTTGTAGCTAATTTCTTGGCTCTTTCACACAGCGATCACGCATGCAACCAAAGTCGTTCTCGCCTTCGTCGTCGCGGACGACAGCAAGTCCTTGGGTCCAACCAGGTTGGCATTCCATCAAGCACAGCGGTCTTGCCTCGTCACCTAGCAGCGTGGCGGCCAGGTTCTAAGCTTGATCGACGATATAAGAAAAAAAAACATTCACACAGTAGAACAATTACAACATTAGCAACTAAAAGGGCTGCGTTGCGCATCGACACTTACTACGATGGCAAATGTGGATTCGAAGCCACTGTTTTTTTGTCGGGGACCTTTGACGTTGGCCGACGCAGAGTAACCTAAGGCCTACGAAGTAAAACACATTCGCGGAAAGATAAGAACCAGAAAATACTTTGAATCTAGCAACGCCGATGCTACCTGCTCTGAAACACCTTACATAACGACCGCACAGAATCTACACAGCACATACATAGCCAAAAGCATTTTGCAAAACCGATTTTGGCTATCCACAGTTACGTACTCGCCCGAATATAAGCCCC
>JAIKVH010000327.1:0-15906 GCA_024679275.1 Phytophthora niederhauseri
TCCCGAATGGCGGTGATTTGTTCGCCATCTGGGACTTCGGCTCGAAAAGCGCTATCGCTTTCCCTCGCTTTCTATTAGACCTTCTCTGCAAATACGCATACGCTGCGCATTTTCCCATAGAATTGCCAAATAACCCCATTATTTGCGATTAATGTTAAAATGGTGAAAAATACAGTGAAAGAAGAACTAAGATACCAAATTCGATGTCGTTAACTGCCTGCGCATGTTGCACCACAATTCCCAATCGAGCTAAACAAATTAGCCCAATACAAACTGCGCAGAAACGGCAGATGCTGCGTAAAAGCTGCTACATTGCATTGTGGCTCAGCCCAAAACTTTTACCACACGATTATGCGCATCATCGTAGTAATAATTTTAATCAAGCAAAAAACGAAATTTCAACTCTTAAATCAGTCAGTCAGCTTAAAGCCTTGATGTGAGGAACTAAATAAAGCATAGGTATTACGCATTTCTATTGCCTCTTACATAGGTCCAACTGCAGTATCAGTATCGAAGTGAATTCTCGAGAACACACATTATTCGGAATTTTATGATCTTTTACGCACGTTGACTGGATATATAAAAACGAAGTCTCAAGCTAAAGCCAATGGAGCGCATCCATGCGAGCGTCCCCACGCATCTTTGCTTTAGGTTGTTATAACTTTATTAACTGCATCGAGACGCATAAATTAGTCCCGTCGCTCATGACCAGCTCACCGCATATTTCGTATCTGCTACTAAACTACGCAACAACGGGACTTGCTGATTTGTTACACCTATATTGATTTCGGAGGTCTATATTGCTAATACGACGGCCAAATACGAAAATCATTCATTTTTGTTGTTTTCTATGGCATTTCCCTAATACCACAAACTGCTCATATCGACCTTACCACAGGTAGAAAATGCGTAAATGCGTAGAAAACTGAAATGCGCAACACCTCAACAAATAATTATCGTCTCTATTGAGAAGCGGAGTAGGATCACCATCCCTCCGATTTTTCAAATCGGGGGTTGGTCCCCTTTATTTTAGCTCGTAACCCTACCTCAATAGTAAAAGTGATAGTTTTTGAGGTCCGTTTAGCCAAAAAGACTGAAGGGCACAATACTTAAAAAGAAATTCCATGCAATGGACTGTACACTTAGTGGATTTGCATATCGTTGCTGTAGTGTTTTTTTTTTCAAATTACAGAACAAACCATCCTCGTGGATAGACTGTTCATTGCAAGTTGCAATCGTAGCCAAAATTATTAAATAATGGCTTGCTCGCCACTTCATGTTTGTAGGGAGCCCTTGCAATGTCCAGCAAAACGATCCACTCAAAGAAAGAGTCTTGATACCTACACAGTCCATTGCATGGAATTTCTTTTTAAGTAATATGTCTTAGATTTCACGAAATTTCGGTACAGCAGTTTGGTCATTTTAAATTAAGTACCATTATTATACATTTTACAATCATTATTTTACTCAATAAGCTTACGATATTAAAAAAGCAAGGGTTTGGGGCAGACGTAGCGGCCATCATTGTTATATTTTGTCGTCGTTTGCTATATCATTTTGAGCTGACCCACGGTTGAAGTTTAGAAAATTCCATTGTGTTGCGTATCTTCACAATGTCAGACTGACCCATCTCATTGCTGTTGTCGTTGATGCAGTGTCGCAATGCTTCCACGGGGTCGCCATCTAAATTCGCGTAGCGCAGTTGAGTTGCCATCGCGGGTTGCGTTATATCCTGGAACTCAAGGCGGACAGTTGGTGATCTGAAAAATAAAAAAAACAACCCGGATATACAGGTACACATCATTAGATAAATATTTCTTCTAAGGCTCCAGTACCGGTTGTATATGTACAGTAAGCACACGCCAGATACTCTTCGTCCAGCGGTGCGTCTAGGCAAGCCTGCGCGAGTTCGTCTTCCCGTGTATCGACCTGAAGAGCAGAGCAAGTTGATCGTGAAAAGTGGAAGAGACCAGGGATCAGCACATGGTGCGCACGCTTGGGTTACAGTACTAGAGGGGTAACATTTCGGCCTCCTGGCACAAACATCCTCTGTCCCCTGAAGCAGACTGCTCCGAGTGCGAGAGCAGCCTAGCTATCCGGTCGCAAGTACGCACCCAACTAACCCCGGACTTGGTGGACCCACAAGCCCCTGTGAAGAGCGTCCCTCGTGAAGCCCGAAGTATCGAACCCGCAGAATGAGACAGCGAGGCGGAAAATATGAGCGGGTCATGGTAGAAGATCGAGCCCTTACAGAACACCATAGTGGTTAAAGCCTCAATAGACGATTCTGACCCTCCTCCTCCAAAAACATTTCTTCTAAGGTGTTCTCCGGACGGGCACATAGGATTGTCCATAACGCCGTTCTGGATGACAAGATTCGCAAGAGATGCTTCCTTGAAGCACTCGTTGCATTGCAGCACTCTACAGCTGTACATACAGTCTACAGAGCGCGTGTTAGAGCGATCTGATGGGTGTTTCTTGTCGGTTGGAATCTATTGTATGATACGCTTTTAGAGGAAGTAATCATGAACGAGCTGCATCCATTGAAGCATGGAATCCAAGTCCAAAATCCTCAGCCGCAGCTTCTGACGTCCACGCGATGAGTTTTGTGTTGGGATAGATCAGACCTCATTTTTCAAATTTTCGAAGACAACAAGAGCCCCCTACCTCCACTCGCCCTACGAACAGCACGATGAAGTTTGTCGCCGTGGCTGTACTCGCCTCCCTTATCGTCGTCGGAACCACCGCGTCTACCAGCAGCAGCTGCGACAGCGAGAAATGTTCTACCACGCGCAATGCCGTTTGCGGGAGTAACGGGGTCACCTACCGCAATATGTGCGAATTCAGGAACGACAACTGCTTCAACGGTTTCCAGTGGACGGTGAAGCCCGGAAATTGCCCGGGTTTCCACAGAACGGGCCGCGAGTAAGAAGAGATCTCGTGTCACGAGTGTAGCTCGTGTACCCCGCGGTACACCGCTCTCAACTGAATCTTCACCGGACTTCATGCCGCTGCCGGACTCGAGACCAGCACGAGACCAGCACGGCGTCGCCGGACAGTAGCAAATCTCCGACAACGGACTGTTGCCCTTCGTTTCTCTCTCTTTTACAGTTTAGCAGTAGCTGTACACGGCGCCGCCAGCGCCTTCATAAATCTCAGTCTTCAATTTTCCTGCTAGTGCACACCTTCTAGTTCAAGGCTCAAGCCTCTCACAGAGTGCAAGACATCTCGAGTCAAAGCGTGCCCCCCCACTCACTTAGTGAGATTAATCAGGAGGTACTTCAAAGTATCTTTTCTCACGAATAATACGACGTTGTCGTATAATAAGACAACACATTTTGCTGTCATTGCCTCTTACTGTATAATATAATGTCCGCGCTCGGTTTCTAGGCGCATACCATAATTATGGAGGCTTGAAAACCTCATGTCGGGAGCCCCTCTATTTCTATTCTTATTCTTGTATGCAAACTTTGGAATAAAATCACTATTTTACGAACTTGGTTCGGGAAGATTTAATATTTCCACACAAGACGAACTTGAGCACGCAGCAATCGTGATTAGTAGCCGAGACCAGTCATGCGTTAACGGCGCCTCGGATCGATTGCACCTCGACCTCTCCCCAGCTCGCTATCCCTTCCTTCAGGGAGCGCATCGCACTTCTCGAGATCTTGAAGTCGGGCTTGTGCATCTTCATGAACGCTGCTCGCTGCATCACGACCACAATTTCCTCTTCACTATCGTCTCGATCAGCCTCCGCATCACCACGTCCTGTGCCACCATCGCCACTACTTCCGTCATTATCACCACTCTGCTCGCTCTCCGTCGACATCGACCGCTTCTGCTTTTTGCGCCTCATTTCAGTCAGCACCGTCGTAGCGCTAATATCGCGCCGTACCCTCTCTCGAGGATCGTACGGGTACAGTTCGTCCACGTCGACACTGTCCGTGACCACCACAGCGCAGGGTCTGCCGCCCATCTGCTCCGACTCGTCAAAGTACTCGGTCAGCACCACCTTGTTCACCTCGGACGTGATGCCGTGGCTGTCCGTCGACAGCAGCCGGTAGTTCCAGATCGACGTGCCGTCGTCCACCGTGTCGTAGTCTTCGCGAACGGTGGTGTGGCCGAGCGCCTCGGAGATGGTGATCTCCATGTTGAGCATGAAGTACTTGATGGCGTCGAACACCTGTCGGATGGACTGCACGCCCGTGAAGTGGAAGAACTCGAACCGCTCGCAGCAGAAGTTGCCCTGCGCGTCTTCGTACCGGTGGTCCATGAGCTGCGGCTTCATCAGGTCCAAGTGCTGGCTGCGAGCTACCACGTATTGGCACCCACGTGTGATCATATCGCTCTTGAGTCCCAGTAGGACTTGGCGTCGCTCCCACCACTCTCGAGGCAGGTGGATGTGTCTGCACAGCGGGCTGCTGGGCTGCCTCTCCTAGTACAGTCGGCATCGGAACATTAAACCCACGTTTCAGCTCGAAAAATCCACATGAAAAATATTAGAAAATAAATTTCCAAAATAAATTACCTGCATTCCAGCGAGCATGGACCGCGCACCGGCCACCGCCAGTTGCTGACCGTGTATGATATCTCGGAGGGAATTGTTGGCGCGCGCGACGTCCAGGATCTGGGCTCGAGCGCTGCGTGGACGCGCCTGGAGCCGCGTCAGCTTCTTCTGGAGCGCGCCCAGCTGCGTCTTGAGCTTCTTCACCTCATCCTGTCGCACGAGGTATGACGGTCTGCGGCGCTTGGGGCCGCCGCGTTCCTGTCTCTCCGTCATGTATTCCTCCTGATTGGAATGCTTTATCCAGTCGGTCAAAAGTTGAATAACCCATTTTTGGGTTATTTAATTTTTATGGGAAAATATGAATGGTACTGTTGCGTTGCCGTGGGTGTATATTTCAACAAGCAGAAAAGTTCGCCGTTTAATTATTGGATCGGACAAAAGTTGAATAACCCATTTTTGGGTTATTTAATTTTTATGGGAAAATATGAATGAGTACTGTACTGTTGCGTTGCCGTGGGTGTATATTTCAACAAGCAGAAAAGTTCGCCGTTTAATTATTGGGGGTCAGGCTTTCTACCATCGTGCGGTGCATGGTTTCACCCCACCGATCCATGTTATCGCGCATTTCTTCCCAGTTGCCTGTCGATACTGCGAAGGAAGGTCGATGCAGCTGTGAAAATACCCACCGAGTCAGCACGACAACGCTCTCTTCCTGTCCGGAATTCTGCTGCCCACTGAATGTGCCGCCGATAGCCGCAACTTTGCGTGTGTACGACGTCAACTCGAGAATGGCGTTAATATCGCGTCGAACGCGCGCGTGGGGTCTGTACGGATGCCTCTCGTCTTCGTCCACGAAATCTGCAACAATCAGCCCCCTCCCTCTCTCGTGGCCGGGTTCATTGCCAGGCTCGAAGAACTGCGAGAACAACACGGTGTTGGACTCCATCAGCAAACCGTTAATGGTCGTGGAGACCAGTCGGTTCTGAGTTACGCCCCTGTCGCCACTGTCATCGTCCTCACGAATCGTTATGTGTCCCAGCTTCTCTGAAATGCTAATCTCAATGTTGCAAAAGTACTGGACCAGCATGTCGAACACTTGCCTGACGCTGCCCACACCGTGAAACTGGATTGTCGTGAATCGTGTCGAACAAAAGTCTCCATTCGACAGCTCATACCGACGGTCTTCACACATCGGCTTGCACGGATCCACATTAGGTCGTCGCTGGCGCAAGAACTGATCCGCATCTTCCAACTTCATTGGCTTCAGCTCCAGCAAGGTTTCTTGTCGAGATGTTTCATCTCTTCCCAAATGGATATATCTCTGTAGTGGACTCCCGGCTTCAATAGTCTACATCATTTCACAAAGAGAAAATTAGCAACCGCGGGAAAATGGTCTGTAATCAATAAACCACAAACTTACACAGAGTGCATACTCCGACATGATGCCCTGGATATTGGCGAACTCCAGTTGCTGGGTCTGCACGGCATCCCGCAGCACTTTGCAGGCAATGACCCTGTCCTTGTCATTTTGCCCCGGTGTGCCAAAAGACTCTAGGGCCTGTTTCTTGAGCTCCTCCATCCGAGCATGAAGAGCTTCCAGTTCCTTCTCCAGCCGTTCCTTCTCCTCCTTCCGCAACGTGTGGGTGGCTTTGCGGTATTTCCTCTTGGTTGTTCTCCTCTCCGTCTCTTGGGGTTCCGACTCGGCAGTGCCGCTGTCGTTCTCCGAGTCGACGGGTTTTTCACGCTTGCGTCTTCGATTGATTGCTCCGTTTTGGGTGGGTGGGGAAGTGGGTTTTGGGTCTTTAAACGACGTCTTTAGCGCCAGAAGCGTGTGCGCGGATCCATCCTCCAGGCTGCTCGGCGGGGGTGAAGCGGACGGTCTTTTAACGACGTCTTTAGCGCCAGAAGCGTGTGCGCGGATCCATCCTCCAGGCTGCTCGGCGGGGGCGAAGCGGACGTCGGAGACACGACGCGGGCCACGCGCGGACCCAGCAGCAGCGACCGGTAGTAGCTGTCGTCCCGGATTTCCTCGCGCGACGAGCCGAACACCATTGAAACGCCTTACAAGACACGAATTAGCGAAATGACTGAGACAACGCCTTATTGCGGGTTTTATTCTACAGCCAAATAAAAACCTTGTGTTTTATTTGTCATGAGAAGTCTATTAAACCCATACTAACGTATAATATCGAATAGAGTTCCCCTAGCTAATAGAGTGCCCTGCGATTAGAGCGCGGTGAAATAGCGCGCTCTATAAAAATAGAGTGCGATAAAATAGAGCGCGCACTAGTAACAACCGAAATCCAAACTAGGTGTGTGGAAACAAAATGCCGACAGCATGCATGTTTTCAGCAGTGGTGGCGTTGTTTCTTAGCAACACTCCGCAAACAAAGCCAAAACTTGGCTGCATATTATATGCATCGGTTAATTCATGCGCGCCATGTCCTATCAGCGGCTATAGAAAGTATCAAAAAATAGTTCGGACATCGCTCAGGTCCAGCATAGCATGACCTTGGCTACGCTTACGAATTCTTAATCAGCAAGTAGTTGAAATCAATCCTCTAGCAGCAACGGTTTGCGCTGAATCTACATGTATTATCTAGTGAAGTGATATACGATCGACACGCCTGCGATGTAGACCACTGGTCACAAAGTATTGTCATTTCGGTGATAAAAGAGAAAAATTGATTCCACCCGTTGCTTACCGGTTAGTGAGTCACTAATAGTGACCTATGCAAAGTTACCAGCACACATCAGAGTTGGAAACAACGTACTTTTGCATTGCAGACCTGTAGAAAGTATAAATAATTCTGTTGAGGTATCCTTTGCTGGAATCGATTTCAACAAGACACGAATTAGCGAAATGACTGAGACAACGCCGTATTGCGGGTTTTATTCTACAGCCAAATAAAACCCTTGTGTTTTATTTGTCATGAGAAGTCTATTAAACCCATACTAATAATTTGTTAAGCTTTAGTCTAGCCCCAAGTGGGTGGTCCGTGGTTGCTCGGGTCCAAGCTCTCCATGATGGTGTTGTATAATTTTCTAAGCGTTAGTCTAGCCCCAAGTGGGTGGTCCGTGGTTGCTCGGGTCCAAGCTCTCCATGATGGTGTTGTGCATGTTTTGGCTCCAGCGATCCATGTTCTCACGCAGCTCGTACCACCCGTCCTTGCGGACGGAGAAGTTTGGGTGGCGTAGTCGGGAGTGCGACCAGCGCGTCAGAACGACCACCTTTTCATCCACTCCACCCTGAGAAGAACGCCGAGTGTACGAACGCACCTCCATCACCGTATTGACGTCCTTTCGGATCCGCTCGGCCGGTCTGTACGGGTGCCTCTCGTCCTCGTCCACAAAGTCAGCAACAATCAGCCCATAGTCATCGTGCTGATCCGGTCCAGTTGCGCCAAAATATTCCGAGAACACGACCGTGTTGGATTCCATGTGAAGCCCCTTGCCGGTCAAGGACACCAAGCGATTCTGCGTGATGCCTTCTTCGCTGTTGTCGTCGTCTTCTCGAACTGTGAGGTGGCCCATTTTCTCCGAGACGCTGATCTCGATGTTGCACAGGTAGTAAACGACGAGGTCGAACACTTGCTTGACGCTCTGGGCAAGCTCGAACTGCGAGGTAGCGAACCGGACAGCCCAATAGTCTCCTTCATCACTCTCGAACCGATAATCCTCGGACATCGACTTCAACGGATTCAAGTGGGACAGCCGTCGACTGAAAAAGTCGCGGGCGTCTTGCAACTTCAAGGCCTTCATTGAGCGCAGCGCTTGTTTCCTTGACAGCTCATCCTTGCCTAAGGTGATTGTTCTCTGGATAGGACTTCCAGCTTGAATGTTCTGTAGTGATCGAAAAAGTAGTGGTTACAATCCCGGGCCAAGTGCGAATAATTCGTGAGTTCCTAGGATATCAAACGTACACATGCTGCGTAGCCGGTCATCGCCGCCTGGATCTCCACAAATGCCTCTTGGTGTTTCCTCACAGCATTATGGAGTACGTTCGAGTATAGACACCTCTCGGCCTCGTTCTCGTCATTCCGATCGGGTGCGAACGCGCGCTGCTGTAGCTCTACCATCTGAGCCTGTAGCTGTGCCAACTCCACTCGAAGACGATCAATCTCCTCCTAAGCACAAGAAACACAGGCGCGGTGTCAATAGTCGACCAACAACCCCCTCAAAAGCAGACAGACAATCCACTGTACCTTTCGGATCGTATGCGTCGCCTTGCGGTACCCCCGCTTCTTCTTTCGTTTAACCACTTGGACAACCTCCTCCTCCTCTCCATCCTCGTCACTGTCACTGCTCTCTTGTGCGTGTGCATGTTGAGTCGCCCTCCTCTTCGACGGACGGACCATCCGCGTCGACTCCACCGCCAAGGGGGAATCCCCCACCTGTGGTGCGTCCCCGTTCCTCGATGCAATTGCGCCGCTCTCTGTCTGCCATTGGCGCTTAGTAGTCGCCAGGTTTGTGACTGGCAGGCGGTAGTTGTGGTGCGGTGTCACTGCCGTTGTCCCAGTCATCGGGGCACACGCGGTGGCGGCACGCAGCAGCGGCAGAAATCCATCTCCTCCTCCGGGCGAGAGCCAATTGCTGCGATGTGTGGCATCGGGGTGCAGTGGGGAGGCGGACGTCGAGGACGACGACTGGTCCGCGTCCGTGCGTGGCGAGCTCATGGAGGAAGTTCTCCTCGCCCCCCTCCTCCGGGCGAGAGCCAATTGCTGCGATGTGTGGCATCGGGGTGCAGTGGGGAGGCGGACGTCGAGGACGACGACTGGTCCGCGTCCGTGCGTGGCGAGCTCATGGAGGAAGCGGTCTCCATTGGGGGGCAAGTTGTCGACTGAGGACTGACGCGCGTGGCAGTGATTACGGGGCACTTGCAGTCAATCTGTTGTATATGATATCAGCATTAGAGAGGTCTGTATAAGTGGATATTGTAGTCGTGTCGGTGCCACAATGCGATGAGATATCTAAATCCGTTTTTGTTGTGAATGCTGATACAGACTTTCGTGAGCAGATTTCATTTTATGTTTTAACGGAGGTTTTGAGTTTGAGACGGGAAGTTAAACAGGTCTCTTTTTATTTTTTTTGATGGATGTAGTAGACCTTGTTGAACACGGTCGAATGTATGTAGCGCTAATTGTACCAATGCGTAGCATGTTTGCGCGCTTCAGTTGTCGCTTCACTCGATTACTCGCCGACAGGCAGCCCAAGTCCGATGTGTAGGTCCTCGACCAGGCTGCGTTGCATCGTCTTGCCGAATAGGTCCATGCGGTCGCGAAGCTCGTGCCAGTCCTTGGTCCCAACTGGGAAGTCTGGGCGGCGAAGCATGTTCTGCACCCATTTGGTGAGCACCACAGTCTTTTGAGCATCAGCTTCCTTGCATTCGCGCACTTCAATCACTGCGACGATGTCTTTCCGGATGCACTGGCCCGGCTGGTAAGGATACTTCTCGTCCGACTCGACATAGTCCATCACGATCATACCGTAGTCGCCGTCTCCGTGAGCATTGCCCCTCGCTTCGTCATGCTCATGGAACTGGGCAAATGTGATCGTGTTCGACTCCACCTTTAGGTCGTTGATCGTCGTTGAAACCAGCCGATTCTGCGTGATACTTTTGCTCCCATTGTCGTCGTCCAAGCGGACTGTGATGTGGCCGATTTTCTCCGAGATGCTGATCTCGAGGTTGCCGTAGTAGAACAGCAGCAGGTCGTAGATCTGCCTCACGCTCTCGGCGTCTTTAAGCTGCGTTATCGTCAATCGCTCGGAGAAAAAGTCGCCGTTGTCCATCTCGAAGCGGCGACCTTCATCGCAGATCTTCCGTAGGTTTGTGTTCGGCCGCCGCAGCTGTAGGAAGTGCTCGGCCTGCGCCAGTTTGCTTGTTTTCATGCCCCTCAGCATCCGTCGGCGTGAGTCTCGATCTCTTTTCAATGCGATTGTGTCGTGCAGTGGAGACCCAGCTCGCGCGTTCTGCAAGGCATTGAGTGCATACGCAGTTCAGAATACGATCTTCATGAGGATACTTACATCAGTACAGCGTCACGTCAATTTACGTACACACATGGAGAATTCCGACATGATGCACGCGACCTCGCCGAACCGCTGTTGATTCGCCTGTACATCATCACGGAGTTGTCGGCCAACTCGAATGCTCCTAGCCGTGTCTGGGTCTTCATTGCCCATCGATGCCAGCGCTTGCTGCTTCAAGCTCTCCAACTGGGCGTTTAGCACCACCATCTCCTGTAGCAGCCGCGCTTTTTCCTCCTTCCGCAACAGTAACACAAGCTCTGGTCAACATAAGTCTCCACCTATTTGGAAGCACGAATCACACACCTTCCGGACAACGTGTGTCGACTTCCGGTGCTTCCGCTGGCGCTGCGGCTTGGTCGCAGCCTTCTGCGACGTGTCCGTCTTGTTGCCGTCGGCTCCGGCGTCCTTTTCATCGCTATGGCTCCTTCCTCCGCACAGACCCAGCACCTCATCGAGCCCGGCAGGGCTGGTCGCTGCATGTCTTTTCCCCAGCGCTGTATGTAGCGGAGCCCCAGCACGCGCCTCGGTCGCCCTCTCCGCTGCTCCATCCGACGTCGTCGTAATAATTTCCATCTGCTGCTGCTCGTCCTGCGTGGACGGGATGCCCCAGCAACGATCCATCGCTTCCTCTCGCTCCCTTACTCTCTCCCCTGCAAGTACCAACGCGTTCGTTCGCTGACTCGCGCTGGAAGGACTCGAGCTGATCAGGTCTCACTTGAAGGCCTGCACTGCGCGCAATCCGTGCGCGCAATCCAAATCCCGCTTAAGTACGTATGTCACGACTAGCAAAAAGGCAACTTGCACTCGAATGAGCGAGTGTACAGTACAGTGTACATGCAGATACAGTGTACAAACAAGCAGCCTCGTCATTTACGCGTGGGTGTGCAGACTCTCGAGTAGTGTACGATGTAGCAGCAGTCCCCAGCTGTCCATAGAGTGACGGAGCTCTCGCCAGCCTTCGACGGCCATGGGGAACTCGGGTCGATGCAAAGTGTTCTGCACCCAGCGAGTCATCACGACGACCATCTCGTGCTGGTCGTCGCTGTCTCCGTCTGCTCTCGGGCGGTTGTACGCCCGCACTTCGATAACGCCGTTCACTTCCTTGCGAACGCGCTCGTTGCTCCGGTAAGGGTAGCGTTCGTCCACGTCGACGAACTCTGAGACCACGATCCCGTAGCCGCGGTCGGCACACGGGATGTCGTCGCGCTCGCAGAACTCCGAGAACATGATGGTGTTGGACTCCATCTTCATGCCCATGTTGGTCGTCGTGGACATGAGGTAGTTCTGCGTGATGCCCTCGATGGTGCTGTCGTCGTCGTTCTCGCGGACCGTGACGAGCGTCTCGAGCTTCTCGGACACGCTGATCTCCATGTTGCTGAAGTAAAAGATGACCAGGTCGAAGACCTGCTTGACGCTCTGCGCACCTTCGAACTGCATGATGGCGAAGTGGGTTGAGGTAAACCCCCCACTATCCGTCTCGAAGCGCTGATCCTCCGTCAAGGCCTTGCACGGATCAAGGTTGGAGCGGCGCATTTTCAAGAAATGCTGCGCGTTCCTGATCTTCCGTTCTTTCATCGCTTGCAGCGTCTCATGGCGGGAATGGGAATCCTTCTTGAGCACGATTCTCTCTTGCAGAGGCGTCCCCGCTTGGATATTCTACAATACATGAGTCAAGTCATCAGTAATAGTTCTCTTTCTCAGCGCCAGCACTACCAGCTCCCACCGATACGTACGCACAATGTGTAGTCCGACATAATGGACAGCGCCCGGCAGAACGTCTCCATGTGTCCCTGAACTCCTTCGCGCAAAATCTGGCGCCGCGACTTGCGCACGAATCGGTCCACCGGGAAGGTCGGATCAACCGCTCGCTTCTTGAGCGCCGCCATCTCCCGCTGCAGGATCTCCATCTCCTTCAACAGCCTCTCCTTCTCCTCCTATAAGCGGCAACCACAGTAAAAAAAAAAAAAAAAAGCACCGTCAGTACTGCCATAACGACCACACTCCATCCGTGTCCATCGCCACCTTTCTGATCGTGTGGGTGCCCTTGCGGTGCTTCCGCTTGCGCTTCGGCTGCACGGTCTCCGCTGACTCAGTGCCAGTATCGCCTCGGTTTCCATCGACTGGTAGCTCCGGTCCTGCCTCTGCCGGCTTGTGAGTCGTCTCACTCGCGTCTTCCACCTCGTTATCCTCGTCGTGTCTTGGGGCAATTATGGACGCCCACGAGCGCGTCGGAGCGCCATTGTCGCTCAGAGGAGACGAGGTCGTGGACGACGTGCAGGACGACGCCACTCCCGCTCGGAACGCGCCATCGTGGTGCCTCATTGATGGCTGTCGCTGCATCGGCGGAGGTGGCGAGTCTCAATGACAATCCCAGGACCTGTCTTTGCCAATCAGGTGGTTGATGGTTGAGACACAACAGCAGAGCAAACAGCGCTGCATCCATGCTGCAGACCTAAACTACCGGTATTGGTGTGGCTTTACGGACGCCCCCGTAGGTTTTCAGCTACCGTGCGATGAAGAGCCCGTCCCCACAAGTCCATGTTGTCGCGAAGTTCATACCATCCGTCCCTGTAGACGGGGAACTTGGGGTAGTGCATTCGGTTCTGGACCCACCGACTCAGGACGACAACGGGTTTGCATGATGGAGAACCTCCTGCCACGCTTTTCGGCCGCTGGGGAGTGAACTCGCGGATTTCCAGCACGGCGTTCACATCTCTCCGGACGCGCTGGTTGGGGACGTACGGGTGGCGCTCGTCCTCGTCCACAAAGTCGGCGACGATCAGCCCGTAGCTGCTGTCCGCCGGGCCGTTGCTCCTGTCCGTGCGCCTGTCAAAGTACTGCGAGAACATGACCGTGTTCGACTCCATTTTGACGTCCTTGTGCGTGATCGACACCAGTCGGTTCTGTACGATGCCGCTGTCGTCGGCGCCGTCGTCTTCTCGGATGGTAATGTGGCCGATTTTCTCCGAGATGCTGATCTCAATGTTGCAGAAGTAAAACAGCAGCAGGTCGAAGACTTGCTTCACGCTCTGCGCGTCCTCGAACTGCGTCACAGTGAAGCGGGTGGAGCAGAAGTCTCCGTTCTCAGCCTCATATCTGCGCTCCTCGGCCATCGTGTTGCACGGGTCGATATTCGGTCGTCGCATCTGCATGAAGCGCTGCGCCTTCTCCATCTTTCTCACTTTTATCATCGCCAGGGTATCCTGTCGAGACTGCTCGTCCTTCTTCAAGTAACATCTTTCTCACTTTTATCATCGCCAGGGTATCCTGTCGAGACTGCTCGTCCTTCTTCAAGTATATGAAGTCTTGCAGTGGGCTACCCGATTGGATTGTCTACAAGAAGCAGCATGACAGATAAAAAAATAAAACGTTAGGAAGTCGACGAGTAGCGGGGATTGAAGCCTGACGAAGCTTACACATAACGTGTACTCCGACATGATCGACGAGAGATGACTGAAGACCTGCTGGCGCTGCTTCACGCCATCTCGGAGGACCCTGGAAGTCTCAACCTTCCTCTTTATCATCTCCTCCGTCTCATTTACCGGCACTCTTGTGTGGCTTCGCAGCTCCGCAATCTTCGCCTTCAACTCGTCCACTTCTTGCAGCAGTCGCTCCTTCTCCTCCTAAGCACCAACAGAAAACACACCAGTTAAACCCCAGACCTCCCGCCTCCACGTCGCTTGTCAGCCACCGCCTCACCTTCCGGATCGTGTGCGTGGCCTTCCGATACTTCCTCTTCCGCTTGGGCTTCTCCTCCGTCTTCGCCTGCGCATCACTCCTCTGCTCCCCCTCCACGCTTCTCTTCTTGATCGCAACCTGCCTCTCTTTTCCTTCTTGCTGCATCACCAGCCCCCTCCTCTCCATCAGCGCCACCCACGGCTGCGCTGGGTCCACCACGTCCGCAGTTGTGGACGATGAGGACGACAGTGGAGACGACGGGGCGTTGGCGCTGACACTGTACGTTCGCATGGCCATTCCAGGGTTCACGGGCAGCCCTCCGAGACCCCCTCCACGCTTCTCTTCTTGATCGCAACCTGCCTCTCTTTTCCTTCTTGCTGCATCACCAACCCCCTCCTCTCCATCAGCGCCACCCACGGCCGCGCTGGGTCCACCACGTCCGCAGTTGTGGACGATGAGGACGACAGTGGAGACGACGAAGACGAAGCGCTCGCATTGGCGTTGGCGTTGGCGCTGACACTGTACGTTCGCATGGCCATTCCAGGGTTCACGGGCAGCCCTCCGAGAGGCGTTGGCGCTGACACTGTACGTTCGCATGGCCATTCCAGGGTTCACGGGCAGCCCTCCGAGCGGCGCGAACGCGGCCTGCGACTGCGGGAAACTCGCCGCCAAGCCGCCATTGAGACGAGGCGGCGCGCGCTGCCCAGCGGCGTCCAGGCGGCCGATCAAGTCGCTGCTCATGCTCATGCTCGTCAATGCTCCGAAAATACTGAGCGGAATGGCCGGTAAACATGGTGACGGGCCACGTGTACCGTAGTTTTGGTACAATTCGTATGTAGCCATGTGCCTGTGACGGGGCGACTGGCGAGATACACGTGCGTGTTGCAGCAGTTGTGACTGACTGGTACAGTAACTCGTGTGCATTTACTTGTTCTTCTATCTACGACAGCAAACGACGGGCGAGAGGCGCTCCATCATGGTGTGGTGCAGCGTCTGGATCCAGCGCTCCGTGTTGTCGCGCATCTCGTGCCAGCCCGACTGCGGGATCTCGTACTCGGGGTGATACACTTTGCTGTGCACCCAGCGAGTGAGCACGACGACGCGGCCCTCACTCGTGTTCTTGGACCTGGTGCGTACGCCGTGCTTGATCGGGTACGACGTGAGCTCGAGCACGGCGGAGAAGTCGCGGCGGATGCGCTCGTGCGGGTCTTGGACCTGGTGCGTACGCCGTGCCTGATCGGGTACGACGTGAGCTCGAGCACGGCGGAGAAGTCGCGGCGGATGCGCTCGTGCGGGTGGTACGGGTTCAGGTCGTCGTCGTCCACGAAGTCCGCCACGAAGATGCCGTACCCGTTCTGCGGCCCTGCGTCTTGGTCGCCCGGCTCGTACCGCGAGAAGTAGACCGTGTTCGACTCCATGCGCAGCCCGCCGATGGTGGTGGACACGAGGCGGTTTTGTGTGATGCCCGGCGCCATGTTGTCGTCGTCCTCGCGGATCGTGATGTTGCCCAGCTTCTCCGACACGCTGATCTCGATGCTGCTGAAGTACGCGAGCAAAATGTCGTACACCTGCTTGACCGTGTTCTCGAACTGCATGGTGGAGATGTACGTCGCGTAAAAGTCCCCATTCGACGCCTCGTAGCCGTGGTCTTCTCTCATGGGCTTCAGCGGGTCCACACGCGGTCTCCGGTC